>QANZ01034490.1:50589-61229 GCA_003254925.1 Chamaecrista fasciculata
CCCCCCAGTCCGATCGCCAACTCAGTTGGGCGGACACACACATCCACATACATACACTTGCGCAAGTATCAAACACATCAAACAGATAAAACATTGCAACAGGCATATTTATCGCACTAATCCAAACATTGGCCTTACGGCCTCACATTAATCCTGGCCACACGGCCATAAAATTCTTCAACACAAACGAGCACACACGCCCTATCCAAGTTCATAAGGGGGAACACACCCCCCGCGATCTACAAATTATTACAAATGGATGACTTAGTCATCCGAAATCACAGTGGTGGCAGCCGCATCTGGCACATGTTCACCGTTTCCACCTCCACCTTCGCTGTCCGCGGCTACGGCCGAATTCTTGACATCCGCTTGATTGCCCGCGGTACTCACCACATCTGCCGGAGGTACATACCCATCGTCGCCCGGCCTGAGCCGCGATCGCCCCTCCGCCAACTCCAATCCATGGAGGGTCCGGTCACTTGGCGGGTCAGGCATTGGCTCGCCCGGCTCATCATCATCCGCCCGCATACGAATCTCATGCCCGCCTCGTTCAGGTCGGGGTTCAGCAGACTTAATTGCTTCCGGCAATTCTCAAACCCATGGGCGGACGCATTGATGTAACACCAATATCACTGCTTCCGTATACATGGCCGCCCACCATGGCCTCCTTGACTTTCCCTGTTCCCATGGAAGCCCGTCATTCCTAATGCTCCCTCTGCGCGGGGGACAGGTACTCCTGTACTTTTGTGGGCGTTCGCCTACAACGCATACATGGCCCAGGCATTGGTTCCATCGCATGCACTCCAAACCTATAACCCCGCGCGCCTTGATAAATGGTACGACGAACGCACTCGTTGGCTTCTTTAAGGAGGGACTTGTGATACATCACTATTTGGGCGTACGCCTAAACGACCCTCGAACCGGGCCTCTTCTCCCCTCCACACCTTGCAAGGGGCACTCGAGCCAATCAGGTGCCCTATGCACAGTTAGGGGCGGCCGTGATCCATCCAGGGTCATGGCGCGCGCCTCCATAATAACACGCAGTCACCCACGACTGCCTTATCCCGCAAACTTCGCTGAGGGAGATCGTGGGTCACGACCTTAGTCACACCCACGTTCTCCAATCTCATGGCGCCCGCCATGCGAGACGACACGCAATCACCACGATTGCCTTGCTCCGCAAATCTCGGTCTCCACCATCTCCGCTGGTGGAGATCGTGTCTGGCTACGTGGTCCGCCCCGTGCGCTGACCACCTCTCTCCCCCTGCTCTATAAATAGAGCTCAACTCAGCAGTTTAAGGTGAGCTACTCTTTACATCTCAGAATTCTCTTACTCTCACATCTCTCTCTTACTAACTTGAGCGTCGGAGTACTCTTCGCAGGGCCCCCCTGTGAAGCTCTTGCAGTTTCTTGTTCGATCCTTGGCTCTAACAGCCCACATCCGGTGAACTAGGTAAGTGCTACCCATTTTCTAATTTATCAGTTTGATTGTTACCATTGTGTACAGTTAACTATTGGTTATGATATGAAAGTAGTTCACTCGGTTTATATCATAGGATATTGATATTAACAAATTGCCGTACATATCAGAGGACATTGATATTATATTTAGGCAAAACCACTAGTTTTGTCTCTAAATTTACATCAATTGTTCAGTTTCATCCCAGCTCTTTTTGTGTCAATTTCGCTTCCAATGTTTTATATTTTGATCAATTTTATCATTTGCTCTTACTTTTGCCAAATATTAATAATAGAATAAACATAGCTAATGGTATATAATATAGAATTGTTAGAAAAAGAAACTCAAATCTTAACATAGATTGAAAAAAATAAGATGCAATCTGTCATCAATTTATTGAAAGAAGTTAGTCAAAAGATAAAATTGATCAAAATATAAAACATTGGGGATGAAATTAACTGCAAAAAAAGATTGATGACGAAATTAATACTTTTGCCTTATATTTATTAAATTTTGCTCATAACAAGATCAATTATCAGTAAACTGTATTCTAGCCTTCATTCAGCTAAATGTTGTGTTCTTTCATTTCATTAACCTTTCAAATTTATGAAACAAAAAGCAGTAGATCTAGATTCAGAGGCTTCACATCTTCCACTTTCTTGAGAGAACAGAGATCTAAGTTGCATCCTCAAAAACCAGCTTCTCGTTGTAGATTAGGAAGAGAATTTGTCCATACAGATAAAGAAAGCACCCCAAAAAGTCTTCCTTGAAAGAAACAGGATCAAATGGTGTAAAAGAATTACAGAGTATAAGGTTTCACGCTCTTCCTTCTTTATTTTCTACTGTCTGCAAAAAGTCACCAGGAAGAGAAAAAGATGAAGAAAGGATGGAGAGGCCATGGAGATGCTTCGTTGCTAGGGTACCCTTATGACCCCTCATAGCTAGCTGCCTTCCATATGAGACTCCGTAGTTATGCTTTCTGGATTCTGTTATCACAAATTCACATTAGTCCACCAAATATCCTGGTTTCTTTTAGTTTCTAAGCTAAATCCCTCTATCGACCCAATTTTATCCTTCAATCTTGTTTATGCCCATATCACATTTATCTTTTATCATTTGAAGAAATTGTAACATAGACTGCGGACAAGAAACAGAAGAAAGAGATGCTAGAAGTCCAGTGCGTATATCTTCTAACTCAGAAGGTGACTTTCCTTGGACCATCTTCAAGTGCTCCATAGCCATTGGAATCTCTCTTGCATCTGCCAGACATTTCAACAAAACTACATGCGATTCTACGCCTCCTATTTCATGATTGAGACTGCAAATAAACTTTGAAGCAGCAGTAAGATGCCCTGCATTGAAAACATGCATTATGCTAAAGCTGAAAAATATATGATATACAGATTATGCTGAAACATTCAAATCAACTATCATCCGTTCAAGTGGAAAATACCTTTCCTGCAGAGTGATAATATGAAAGTATTCAAAATGTCTCTGGCAAGCTTAATGTCCTGTTTGACAGACTTGTTGTAGAGTTCAAAAGCTGCTTCAAGCATGTTTTCTTCGCAAAGTCCTTCAAGAAGAGAAGTGTAAGTTGCAGCATCGGGTGACAGCCCTTTTCCCAGCATGTGGTGAAATAGCCTCTGAGCCTCTTCAACTTGTCCTACCTCACAAAACTTTCGTATAAGAATGTTGTAGGTCTTCAAATTTCCACAACAGTCACTAGCAAACATTTCATCCCAAAGCTTTTTAGCAGGACGTAGTAGGTCCTCCTTACAACATGCCTCTATCAGATAATTATAAGATGAGACATCAGGGCCTAACCCTTTCTTCTTCATCTCTTGTATAACTTCGTACCCTTCTTTCACTCTCCCAGCCTTGCACAAGAATGATAACATCATATTGTAACCCTCCAAATCTTTGAAGAAGCTGTGAGTACTCAAAGCCTGGAATACCTCCAAAAGTTCATCAATCTTTCCATGCCTACACAGATTCCTAAAGAAGTTGCTCAAAGTCAAAAGAGTTGGGAACCTCTCTTTTCCAACCATGAAGTTGAAAAACACAATTGCTGAAGCAGGATCAATCATTGATACTGATCCTATCAATACATTAAGGACATCATCTTTAATAGGAAAATCACCACTAACTATTATTTCCCCAAGCTCTTTTGCTTCAGAGATCCGTCTCTCTGATATCAAGGCAAGAATTATGTCCTTGTAATCATTAGCCCTTGGAGCCACCCCCAACTTCCTCTTCTTTTTCAGAGTCTTCTCCTTATCAACCACATTTCCCATTGACTGAAATGCTACAGCAACAACTCTATACGCCATGAAATCAGGTTTCCATCCCCTGTTTCTCAGTTCATCCAGCATCCAGTACGCCTCGGACACCTTTGATGCATGGCAGAGCCCGTGTATGATCAAAACTGCTACCACAGAACCATTAATCTCAGAACAACATTCTTTAACCTCATCTAATATGCTCAACACTTTCTTCAACTCACCCACCTTACAAAGTCTCCATATAAACACCCCAAAACCAAGTGTACTTAAAGGGACATTTCTCAGAGTCATTTCCTCGAACACTTTGTGGGCACTATCCAAGTACCCATCAGATGCTAGAGCAGCCAAAAGCGAGTTACATATCTCTCTTCCTATTTCTAGACTGAGATAGGATACTTGGCGAAAAATAGAAAAAGCATTGTGAGTTCTCTTCCCGATGATCTGGGAAGCAATAATGGAGCGGTAAATTGAAGGGTCGATGGAGAATTTAAGATCTCTGACCTGTTTCAGAAGGGGATCAATGGCATTGAATTGGCGAGAAAGGGCTAGAGACTTGAGAATGGATTGATAGGTAAGGGGAGTGTGTACGAAGCCAGGTTGCTGAGATGCCCAATTGAAGAAGCCGAAAGCGAGGGAATGGTGGCTCAGAAGAAAGGGGTCGATGACGGCGGCGACCAGCGACGGCGTGAGTAGATTCCGGCAACCGAGTTTGTGGAGGGTGTGCTCTAAAGAGGGACTCCATGAACGCGTTGGCTTGGCATGGTTTGAAGCCGAGATCAGAGCTCTGCTTATTCGAACCGCCAAATCCGCCGCCGCCGGTGGTTTCATCTAACGCACGGCGAACCTCTCCAAAATTTAAACGCTGTCTGTAATCTTAGCTCTCTTATTGCTGTTATTAATATTGCTCTGTTTTACTTCATTTTTCCGGCGCCCTCTCAATTCAACATTCATTATGGTTCCGATTTTCCATATCTTATGCTACAAAACTACAAAAGGGATAATTGTGTACCCTATGAACTATTTATTTTAGTCATAAAAAATTAACAGAAATTTAAAAGATTTGATTTCAATATCTATCTTCTCTCCAACATTTCGCTTCGCTAAACTCTTAATAAGTTATATCTCATAATTGTCTGCTGATTTCTTCTTTTGCACAGACACAATCTACTTACAAACATCCATAAATTTTAAAAGTGAAGTTAATTAAATTAAAGATTTGAATGATTGAAGTCAAAAATTAAAAAACTTATGTCTGTCATATTTGTTATCCTTATATAATAAAAGTCAAAAGGTATTAGAAGCTCAGAGGATGATTCTGTGCTGAGATCTTAAATACATTTTGACAACATTTTAGAAGTAAGGATCTCTTCATTTTTCACATCACAGTTATAGAGCATAGTGTAAGCCTGTAAGCTATTTCCGTTCCCTGAAGAACACATTATTTCCTGACATTCATATACAAGATTACACAAAGAAATACATACGTCCCACTATATTCATTTAAATTATTCTGTATAGTGTATACGCTATGTACAACCCTAGATTACATCTTTTCCATTGAACTTGATTATCTAGTTTACTTTAACATGGCATGATATTGTACACATATATCTACATAGGACTATGTACAGTACTGATACCACGCCCCTCTTCACTTGAGGGGAGGAAGATATATATTTACATTGTCGTTTACATCTGTACATTTCATTTGATTATAGTGCTGAGAACGTAACGTACATAGTAAGGGAGATTCAAGAGTAAGATCTGATCAACTTAAAATTCTGAAAAGATCGAGCTTTGAAGAAGCTGCCGAAAAGGAATCCAATAGTAGTCCGATGCGGGGACTTGGGTGAAAGTGTGGTGTCATCATGTTTCACCTGAAGAACTGACTGCCCAATCTGTCTGCGAATTGAATCGATAATCTTGGGGTCAACTGGGTTACCAGTCACATCAGTGACATAGAAAGTGTCTTTTGCTTTTCCACCTTCTGTGGATATTTCTGCTCGTTTAATACATAAACTGTTCTCCCGGAATATCCTTGTGATATCTGAAAGAAGTCCCACACGATCTTCTGTACACAGTTCTAGCTCCATCCCCTGTATAACATCATATTTTAGCATATATATATATAGATAGATAGATAGAATAAACTGTGACTGAGAATTGTTGTTTATACTACCTCAGATGCTCGCCTTTCAATGGCAGCTTCAAGACACTGTACAAGACGTTCTCGTTCAGCCTCTGAGCTTATTGGAAAACCATCAACATGCCGAATATAGAATTCCTACATTAGGGAGAGGAAGAAGTTCCATCAGGGTCAAAATTAGGAGAAAGCAAACAGGTTTAGTTATAGATATCCCAACTGGGTCTAATCTAACCTGATAGGCTTCTGTCCCATCTGTGTGGACTACACCATGAAAAACCACATACTGCATATCAGTTAATGTGCAAACAATATCAAACAACAACTTTGGCCTATCTTTTGCTCTCATGGTAACCACAGTGTAGTCTTTCTCAATGCAATCTAACACGGTTACATGAGGAAATGAGCTCTTATCTCTGATTCCCCCATCTCCTCCTGCTCTTTCAACCCTTTCATAGTCCCTATCAGCAAACATGATCTGATGCAACCTTCTGTCTCTATTTGTAACTCCAGGAGGCGAAAGCGTGGTTCGTGCTGTCTTAGGATCTCTGTCCGCCCTAAGTACATTGCAAAGCAAGTCCCTTATTGTAGAGAGACGGGAAGGATCCTCGATGGCGCACCCACTGCAATCATCTGTCACATGAACTACAGCAGCAGCCCTGGTATTGTGTGTCCATATCTCGGCATTTACAACATTGCAGTGAAGATCCGCAAGAACTGCACAAACTTCGGACAGTAAACCGGGCCTGTCTGTGCCCGTGAGCTCAATTGAGGTGTGTTCTTCTGAAGGCATGACCCCAACGGACCCTCTCAATGAAGGTGCAAAGCCAGGATTATTTTCAAGTTTCTGAAAATGGTGAAGGTAAAAAAAATTCAGAAACTATAAGCTTTTAACAGGTTCTGATGTCAAGGGTCTATATATATTATTGGTAAAAGTATGTCACTATTCATTGATGATCAAAGACTGAAAAATAATTCCATAACTTTTATCATTAACAATTTGTTGTTACTTTCTAATTTTATGTTGATTGTATTGAATTGCGTAACATTAAAAGTAATGATACAGGTGCATAATGCTTGCTTCAGAGTTCACAACAAGTTTCTTTACTTTTTATGAGTTTAAAAAATAGTAATTACAGGAAAATAAATCAGATATAAGAAAACATGTTCCTCCTCCATTATACTTTGGCAAAAAAATGCATAGATAGCTCATGTAAACAGCAAAACAGAAACTAAGGATACATGGGAGTTATGTTCTCTAAGAAAATCAGATCAAACTCAAATCAGTCTGTTCTTATACTAGAGTCATACTTAATTGAGCTGAGGATTTTTTTTTTTCATTAATAAAGAAGACAGAACCCTTCAGGAGACATCAAGCAAGAAACGTAAACGTAAATAAAACCAACTAATTTAAAATAAAATAAAGTGTATCAGTTCCTACCCTTTGGATGTAATCAATGACTTCCTTATCTCTGATTTTGCTTCCTTTGTGATCAATCACGTTAAACACTGAAAAAATATTTTAAAATTGAAACAAGGATGAGAAAGCAGAGCAGCACTAGTAATATAATAATGATAATAATACCAATAATAGTTCTTGATTCTTCTCGTTTGACCGAAAATGAAACTTACCATCCATAAACCACACCCCATCAGATGAGATGTAGGCTTTTGTTATTATAAGGTTAAGATCTGTAAGAACTTGGACAACATCCAAGAGAATCCCATGTTTGTTAACACTGTCAACCTGCAAAAGTTATTCTAATTAGTAAGTTTTTTGTGAAAGAGAAATTGTGGTAAAGGACTCTACGACTCCCTGTAGGCTGAATTGTGTGAAATCTAAAGGCAGAAAGCACAAGTTTTACCTGGATAACAGTTGCGTCTCCACATGCGTCGTTGTCAATCACAACCCTGCATGAGCAGGAAGCAAGCAGAATTAAGTAAGAACATAATATTTCTACGAAAAAAAAATAAGCAAGAACATAATATAAGTAACTTAAAAGGGTGAAAATACACAAGAAATTAAACCGGAATGACTATTGTGATCCGATAATTTAGGAAAGTCGAATACTGCTCTGAAAACGCAATTGAACCTACTAAACTAAGGAAAGAAAAAATTAAGCGAATCTACACAAAACAGGGGAAGATCAGAACAGTGAGAAAAAAAAAGAGGTTCAATTCTGTAGTCATTTTCCCCTTGTTTACACCCTAAAAAAATTGGGGGAGATTTCTTTCTCACTCCAATTGAATAAAGCTCGAGCAAGAATCTCCTCTCTATATAGAAATTAAAACCGCGGTTGCAAATAAAAATCAAAGAAAGGAGCATAACATATATTAGAGTCTTTAGAGTTTAGCCTCTACGACGACCCCAATTTTGTGACGACCCTCAAGGTTCCCAAGGAAGTTGGAACATCCTAAATTAACCAATTAAACTTGTTAAAACAGAGAAGGAAAGATAAAAAATCCAGAAATCTAGCAATAGTACCTGGGTGGATTCATCCTCCTGATGAGCTTGGCATATTCATCGTCCATTTCTGAAGAAACGAAACAAATAAGTAAAAACAGAATTGACAAACCTAATAGAGAGACTTACTTGTTTATGGGAAATTAAGAGAACAAGAAAAAAAAAAAAAAAAAAANAAAAAAAAAAAAAAAAAAAAAAAAAAAAAAAAAAAAGAGTATGAGCACACCATACCTTCTTGTCCAAGAAGCAGGGAAAGCACAGAGAGAGAGAGGCTAAAAAGAAGAGGAAGCAAAAGGCAATATAAAAAGAAAAAGAAAAATAGTAATTAGTGAGTGTGAGAGTGTGAGTCGAACCCGTTGGGTTCTTGAAAGTTTAAAAAGAAAGAAGGAATGAATCTATGGAGGAAGGGAACATATGAGAGGCGGTTGAAGGTGACGTGTCAAGCATTGATTGGGGAGGGAGTATTGGGACATGTCTTTTGATGTTCACTTTTGTAATATCAACTCCGTACGGAGACGAGTTTCCCCCAAATGGCGGAGGATGACGTGTCATTGCACGTGTCGCCTCCACAGCTGGTCGGAGATCTGCCGCTATTATTGCCCGCACTCTTTGCACTCTCCCTTCCTGCCTGCCTACTTAATGGATTCTTTTCCATATTTTTACTTAACAAATAAAAATGAATCACAAAATATTTTTACCCATCATAATTAAGAAAATATAATATTATATATATATATATAGAGGTTAAAGGGCCATTTTGGTTTAAAATGTATGATGTTCATTTTGGTCTATTATGTTTCAAAATGTTCAAATTGGTCCTAAATGTTTACAAAATGTTTCATTTTGATCGCAAACTATTGAATATGGTTTGTTTCAAGTTTAAACGTGATGAGCTTAGAGCTACATATTGTTCTCGAATAGTACTTTTTCTACCTAGTTGGGGCCGTCAGCAAACGAGGTCAATTCGGTCCTAAAAGTAGACTGTTCGTTTCATAATTAAACAAACGAAGTTGATCATATATCTCTCGTTTCAAATTCGAATGCGACGAATTTAGAGTTATAAATTCCTCTTAACAAGTCCTTTGAACTTGAAATGAGAGACAAGAAAAATATGACCAAACTTAATAATTTGGGACCAAAATGAAATGTTTTACCAACATTTTATGACCAAAATGAATCATTTTGCTAACATTTAGGACTAATTTAAACATTTTAATACAAAATAGACCAAAATTAACATTATGGCATACATTTAGGACCAAAATACCCTTTGGCCATATATATATAACCAAACATTAAAATAAAATTCATAATTGATTGACAATTTTTATTGAAAATTTAAAATGGAGTTATCTTTTACGTTTTTATAAGATTGAATGATAATAGATAAGGATGATGCATAACATAGTCCTGTCAATCAACTCTAATGTTTAAATTAGTAAAAATTAAGATGCAAAAGTACCTATTTTGTTCCCAAACTTTACATCTGCTGTCAATTTTGTCCCCAATCTTTTTTTGCTGTCAATTTCGTCCCCAAACTTTACACATGCTGTCAATTTCGTCCCCAATATTTTTTTGCTATCAATTTCGTCCCTTATCTTTCACATTTTGGTCAATTTTATCATTTGCTCTTACTTTAGCCAAATATTGACGACAAAATCTATATGGCTAACGATATATAATGTAAAATTGATAGAAAAAGAAACTCAAATCCTAACTTAGATTCAAAAACAGGATGCAATTTGTCGTTAATTTATTAAAAGAAGTTAGTCAAAGGATAAAATTGACGAAAATGTGAAAGATCAGGGACGAAATTAACAGTTGATGTAAAGTTTATGGACGTAATTGACAGCAAAAAAAGATTGGGGATGAAATTTACAGTTGGTGTAAAGTTTGGGGACGAAGTTGACAGCAAAAAAAGTTTGGGGACAAAATTGATAATTGGTGTAAAGTTTAGGGATGAAATTAGTACTTTTGCCAAATTAAGAAAGTGATTATATGGAATGGAAAATATTGGAAAGCATTACCTTTTTCTAGAGTTTTTGTGTATGTATATATATATATATATATATATATNCGCAAAACCTCTAGTATATATATATATATGAGGAGAATATTTAACATGGATAAGAGTGATTAGGCGCTTGATGTGTGACATACATTGAGGTTCTTAGCGAGTGAGCGCGCGAGATATTATGAAAATGTTATGATCGTGTCTCTTGAGAGTGTAAGTCAACAATCATAAATATTAATTATAAGTCGTTTAGGTCATATTTAAAATGAAATCATTAT
>QANZ01034490.1:61377-87939 GCA_003254925.1 Chamaecrista fasciculata
TTGAAGTTTGGGGTTTGGAGTTTTGGGGTTTTGGGTTTTTAATATTTTTAAGGACTAAACTAGAATGTTTGGAAGAGTTTTGGGACACTTTACAATTTTATTTTGAGGATTTGGGACTAAAATGAATGAAGATGATGAAAAATGTAAATCCAGTGACTGATTTGCTAGTTTACTCAATTTTTATGTTCAAAAATGTAAATTCAATCATCATGCCACGGTGGAAAAAAAAATAGGAATATCCAGTCATCATGTCACGTGTTCAAGTCAGACAAAAAAAATGACACATAAGTAAAAAAAATTGCCACATGGGCATTGAGTCAAAATTGGGGGCATAATTGAAACGTTAGTTTCATATTAAGGGCACGCCTGAACAAAATGAAACGTTAGGGGCATAATTGAAAATCACTGCAAACGTTAGGGGCACAAAAGGGTGTTTTGCCAAAAAATAATAATAAGCGGCCAGTTCTTTAAAAAAGAATACACAAATATTTTTTTTTTCTATCTTTAGCATTTTAAATTTCAGATAAATGTTTTTGTTATGAAAAGGAAAAAACTGTGATTACAATCGCATTGAAAATACCGAATTAAATGATTTTCAATTACATACTATAAGCTCAAGGGATGATCGAGAAATATGGTTTGCAAAAGTTGTTGCCCATAGATTTCACATGTTGTAATAGTGCACAACCTTATCCATTTGCATTTAACTAAGCAAAAATTGAGCGTAAAAGTTGTGATTAAAACAGAGAGTTGCATTATATATTGAGGTGCATGGATAAGTGGGGGATGGTCGGATGGAAGAAAGAGATGGTCAGATGGGGACATGAAAAACTAGAAATAGAAAGTTAGGAATACATAAAATATAATAAGGGGAAAAAAAATACCTTATCTGAAATAAACAAATTGACGAGAGATGGAAACAAAGAGTGATGGGGAAGCCATAAACGTGGTGTTTCTCAATCAACAAATTAAGGATATCAAAATTCTAAGGGCAGCCAATTCCAAAACCTCAAAACCTCATCATCTTCATCACTCCTTGACTTTCCCTTGACCTTTATTTTGGGGGTTATAAAATTTTATAATAAGATAAGACAAAGCTTTCTCATTAAAGATTTTTTTTTTAATAAGATTGGAATATAGAATTTTGTTTATCTGCCACTTCAATTAATAATTAGTAAGTTTGGCAAAAAAATAATAATAATAATAATAATAATTAGTAAGTGTTTTTAAATTTTCTATAAGATAGTAAATTTGTAAGAAAATATATTATTTAGTTTCTAAATTTGTATTAAAAATTTTATGCTTTTTTTTATACATAGAATCTATTAGTTCTACAACCTTTTGTTACAATTCTAGGGTAAAATTTATAAACAATTTCTTATATCTTTGCTATAAGGTTCTTCAATGAAAATATGACACATGAAAAATTTGTTTTGCATGACCAATTATGATAGAGAGAGAATATTAAAGACAATTTTTTACTTAAACAACCATTAAAGAAAAAAAATATAATTGAAGCTTACAATTAGAAGAACCTCGTACCAAACATATAAGGAAATACATAAATTTTTTCCTTCTAAATATTTTTTTACCCATCTCATATGGATATTCAATTCTCTAGATACAATCTGAAAAAATATCTGGTAAGTTAAAACTTAGAAAGAAAAATGTATAAAAATGAATTGAGATTGGAAGGCGTGTTAAGAGTTGTGAATTGTGATGGTGAATGTGACTCTTGAGAATGTGAAAGGTTTAGGACTTAGGGGAGTGAAGAGAGGGTGTGTGCTGCTGCGTGGAACAGAATAATAAATAAAAAGGAAAAGTCACAGGATAATGGGCCCCACACCATAAAGGCCCATAAGCATCCATCGCTATTATCTGGTGGGCCCCCATATCCCTAAACAAAGATAGTTCGGATTCGGGGGAATAATACAGGTGTCCCCAGTCTTATAACTTCAAACATCCCCCCTTCTCAAATAATTCATTAAATATATACACCCTTTCTTTTTTTTTTTTGTATTTTAAGAAATTCATGAATAATAATAAGTAAAAGTACTGTATATGTTTTTTAAAATAATTTGATAATGAAATAACGGAAGAAAAAAAGTGTACTCTTTCTCTAAATATCTGGATTACAGCATTAGGATCCACTTTGGGTATGTAAGATATTTTGAGGTGGGATTCTGATTTCTGAAGCCGTACGCTTGGTATATTAATGATTGACAATAAATAGAATGGTAACATTAATAATTAATAATAATAGTAAAAATTTACCAAACACGTAGGAATGTGTGTGGAGATTGGACAGGTGGCGTGATATATGTGATGATGGATTGGGAAGTGAGCTGTAAATTAAAAGCGAGGTGGTGGAGAGAATAAGAATTAAGGAGGAGGGAGGAATTAGGAATTAGGAATAGAAATAGTATTCCCCCTTCCCCAAACTGAATCTTCAATTATTATTATTATTATTATTATTATTATTATTATTATTATTATGGGTAAATTATATTTTTGTATTTTGTAGTTATAATTTCGTATTTTGTTGTTTGACCTCATTTCATCTTGGTATCCTGAAGTTTTTACTGTTATCTTTTTGGTACTTTGAATAATTTTTTTTGGTTAGTTTTGAACGAAATTTGGCACATGACCTGCACATGACTCATTAAAATTCAATTTTATCCAATATTTTGCTACAACAATAAATATCAAATATGTGTTTTTTGAAACTTAACTCTGAATTCTTTTAAAACTTTCTTAGCATCTAACACTGAAATCATTCTAAACTTTCAAAAAAACATGTGTTTAATCTATATTGTGGTAAGATGTTAGAAAAAATTTAGTTTTATTGAGCTCACGTGTAAATCGCGTGTCAAATTCTATCTGAAACTAACAAAAAAATTATTCAAAGTACCAAAAGGATTACAGTGGAGACCCTAGAGTACTAAAGTATATATCATGTTTTAAATCACAATATAGCAAAGTGGAATAAAGTCAAATCAAAGTACCACAGTGTAATTTACCTCATTATTATTATTATTATTTGTAACCAAAGTTGAAGAGAACATGAATATATAATGTATGTCCAAGAGAGCGTGATGCATGTAGGCATGCTTGCTAGTTGCTAGTTTAGTGGATGATGCCACTTGCCTTAACTTTAGAATATATAAATTAAGAGCATGTATTAGTGTGTAAGATCCTGCTTTCCTACTCTGATAGAGATATATACATGTGGATTCCATTCACACCTTTCTCCTCCAAATTTCAGCCTTCAACTCAACACACCATCACTCTCTCTCTACTCTCCTAAATCCTAATTTTTTTTTGATACACATCCTAAATCCTAATTAATTAACGATCAGATTTTGTTTAAGATTACTTAGATTTTTATTGTGAATTTTACTAATTATAAAAAATATAATTAAAGGAATTGATTATATTTAAATAGTTACCACGTTGGTTACTGTTAATGATAAAATTAATAAATATATATAAATAAATGATTTAAATCTAGTCCTTAATAAAATTGACAACTCGCACAAAAATTTTATTAACTACTTTTTGGAAGATCATCTTGTAGGTATCAAGAATCCATATAAACAATAATGGCAAAGAAAAAACAATTTACAATGATAAGTCCCATCCGTCAATCACTTTAGATACTAACATTGTATATATATATATATATATATATAGAGAGAGAGAGAGAGAGAGAGAGAGAGAGGGATAAAAAAATTCAAACGTTCTTTAACAAGGTTCATTCCTAAATGTAAAAAAGAATGTGTTTCTAGTATTATATCCAGTTTAATAATTCCATCTTAATTGTTTATTTTTTACCAGTTTATTTTTTATTTTTTTTTTGTATAAATTTGTTTAAATAGTTGACTTTTATTATTATCTTATATCTAGTTTATAAATGTTGATACTAAATAGTTGACTTATTTACATGGTCAAATGAATATTTAAAAAATATGTAAATATAATGATAAACTCAACCAAATGACTGAATGAGTCCTTTTTTTATTCTTTTGCAATTGTGATGACACTGCTTTAATAATAATTTTAAATTTTAAATAAGGAAAATAGTAATAAAAACATATAATTCTTAATACTTAAGCCATGCTATTGTAATAGACATAAAAATAATTAAGACTGTCATATGATTGGAAAATAATATTTTTTAATTAATTAAAATGGAAATGATATTTGTTTTCTTTATAGATAACAACAACAGAATTAAAAATCTTAGCACAAATTTGAAAATAATACCAATTTTAGAAGAAAATAATTAATTTCTATTGTATCGACATTTAATTTATGGACGATTTATTTATGGCTTTTTGAGTTAATAACAGATAGAGATGAGATTGAAATAAATAAGAAAAGATGTAATTGTCTCCGCTTTAATTTGAATTCACTATAAGAGTATATAAAAGAAATAAAAATATAGTAAAGGAAAAAAATTTTAGTAGAATTAATCCATTTTTTTTAATTTCTTTCATCACTATATCTCTAAAGTAGTACATGTGATTCATTTTACAATTTGAAACTTCTATAGAAAGGAATCTGTGAAACCCTACTCTACACGTGTCATGAACGTGTTAAAGTCCTTATAGCACCAAAAGGATAATTAGCATTATAAAATTATAATAAATTATAATATATTACAGCAAGTGTGATTAATTAACGAGATTTCTTATGACTTTTTATTTGGTCGGTGGATATCTTACCTCACAGCTTTGTTTTAATTCTTAAATTAAATATAAAATAGAAAAAGGAAATAAATCTAAAAGTGAAAAGAGATAAAAAAAAAACACACACACACAACTCACAAGGCATGTGTTTCTATACTGTAGTGCCCCATTTTTTTTGGTTGAATTACCGTATTTCTTATAACTAATGGGTAATTGTAATAGTCATATGGGCTTCACTCTTCAGGGTTCAATTAATTGGGTCCACTAAACAGGTAACACTTTTGTATTTGATTGCTGGATTGATAAAAAGCACTTCGTCATTAAAAATATACCACACGGATGGTGATGTATAAAAATCATTTTCAATCTGAAAGACATTATTATTTATGCGTAATAAGTAATAACAATATTCATTATTCTCTTATATATTTATAGCGTGGCTTTGTGAAAACGGTCTTTTTGTTTCTCCCTAATAATATTAATCCCAACCTAATTAAGATGTCAGGTATAATATGTGTGATATTGCCATATTGGCTAACTAACTGAATAAACTTCATCAGCTAGCACACGTCAACAACATTCTCACTATCTTTTTCGCATAATATATATGTGAATGGCATTTGGCGTGGAGAGATTAGGTTTGAGATTTGGATAAAGAATAAATGCAATTCTCTCTTTTAAAATTGTAACTAGATTCAAATATATAGTTGGCGTGTCCACTTGCTTCCGTATTACATTTTGATAATTATTGTATATAATGCCATGTCAAGATGGCAAAGAATCTTCTCATCAACACGTTCCAAAAATCGCAACCACAAAGTTGACACTTGATATCTTAATTAATTTTCAATTTTATGGATTATTATGTTAATTATCTGTGTATAGAATATTGTAACGTCCATACCAGAGCCACTCTTTCAATCTGCTTTTCATTTTTATAATGGTGACGAGAGGATGATGAACTTTGGGGTTATCAAACCCACACAACAAGCGTCACCAAAAAATTATTATCAATATAATTGTTCATCAAGTAAACTTATTGACTTTTTCCTTTAGAAATTTTAAATTCATCTGTTCCTAATTTCATATATGTTCGATCATATATGTTGACTTTTATACAAGACACCGCCAATATTATTATATTATGATATATCTTAATTAATATTAATATGCTATGGGATCACCATTTAGTTTTAGCCTATGTACTGTTTTGCTTTGCTGAATAATTGGATATAGAAGGTTTTTTTCTGTTTATTTTTAAGAGCTTCACAATTATTTGATTACGTTGTGCAATGGCATTTGGGTGAGAATTCAAATCTTCTTACTTCTTAGGATTAGATGATGAATGTGATTGAGATTTCTTAATATGCTTATAGTAAGTTTTTTACATGAATCCTTATATCAAAATATTGAACATATATTTGCTCATGAATTTAAGGTTGAAAAGGAATTTCAAGCATAACACTTGCATCCTAACTCCTAATTAAGTTATAATAACCATAATTATAGAGTATCTTACTGTTGCTACTTTTTTTCTTTTTGGAAATTATCAATAGTAATTCTTTGCTAGATTTATCATCAGTCTTGGGCTTGAGCCCATTTTCATGTACTATATTGGTGTGGATCGTTATTCTTTCACAAAGCTTCAATCCAAGAATCTGAGTCCAAAAATAAGGGCAAAAAATTAATAACTGAACAAAAGAGCATATAATCTATTGTATAATGTACCAAAAAACTACATACTACACATAAAATCCCATTTGATAATCATATCGTTTGTCTCTCACTTTTTCCGCGTCTCAGGTTTAGAATGACTGTGTTTCCGACTCATGAATCAGCAGGAGCAACAAAAAATAGTATAATTTAATGCATACATACTGTGTTTAAAGGGATCAATTTTACCTTTTTCATGTTGATATATACTTTTTCTTCTTTTTCGCTTTTTCAGCGTGTGAATGATCATTATGAGTTGAACCAACCTCTTCTTCATATTTGTAATATCCTAAGTCCTAAGTCCTAACAGTTTCTTTCTCTTTTTCTTTCCTAGGAATAATTATTAATATCAGTTTCTCATTCGTCCCCAAAAAAATTAAAATTAGATATTATATTATTCAAACACGCCGTTAAATTGTCTATTTTATTTTTCATACCGTAGTTAAATTCCAACTGGCGCATTTTGCATGGCATGACAAGAGGCTTATGATTATGCATGTGAGATAGGGTGGAAATTCGAATATAACCCACACACACAAATATATATCCACAATATAATCATGCATGAAAGAGCCTTGAGAGTGAATTAAGAGTGATCAAAGAGGAAATGCATGGGATGCGAGCATTGGATACCCAATCGAGTTAATGGGATATATAAGAGAGAATCTAGGGAGGTTCTTCTGTGATTGTTTCATTTTAAATAAGAGAAAAGATTATATATGGACCAGAAATAATAAATCAAATTCCATATGGGCCACTTTCACACTTCATGTACTAACTCATATTTCATATCACACACGGCGCTTTCAATCCACGTACATCACAGAAATATATATATGAAACTGTTGGTTGGTTTTAATTAGAGAAAGATCACACAATTCACAAACATGCACACACATAATTAATAAATCAATTAGCAAAACTGCAAAAGTAGTGTTAAGGAATGAGGATGAAGCACGTGCAGTGCACGTGGATAGAATTGGAAGAGAAGAGGGAAATGTATAAGCAATATATATATATATATATATATATGTATATAATTCTGATCGTCATTATATTGTGTGTGTATGTGGTGGTGCGTTTGATTGGTGGACTAAACAAACAAACTGAAAAAGACAGACAAACAGACAGACATGCCCAAATAAAGAAAAACAAAGTTCAAAGCTTAAAGCTTAAGAATGGCAAACACGGTATATATGTGTGTGTGTGCGCAAAATTTGCAAAGAAGCTCCTTCGAAAGCCCTGGCTAAGCTGGCATCCAATGGATCCTGTCTCATAAAATTTTTCTTAGTGGACGCACCACGTTATATATGCTGTCAAATGTGAACCTTCTCCACTAATATTCAAACACACACACACACATGTATGTATAAAGGTATATATTGAAATCAATTCAAACTTGTGAAGCATATATATGCATTTTCTAAAAGTAAATGTGCAAGCTATAGATTCAAGTAAAGAGGCTGACCGTAATAATGGTATGAGTCAGTGGAGGCACAAGTGAAGTAAAGGTGTAAATTTGA
Source organism: Chamaecrista fasciculata (assembly GCA_003254925.1). Taxonomy (NCBI): domain Eukaryota; kingdom Viridiplantae; phylum Streptophyta; class Magnoliopsida; order Fabales; family Fabaceae; genus Chamaecrista; species Chamaecrista fasciculata. The sequence continues at coordinate 69,305 of QANZ01034490.1, forward strand.
AGCTGAATATAATGAGATTGGATTGTAGTGACAGGAAATGATGTACGCAACTCATTTCCATGATAAAAGTTGTCAACATCACCCCAAAAAAATGCTATATCCTTCATGCCCAATTTTCAATCATGACAAAGGAATTTTGGACTTTGTTGAATAAGTGAGATCTAATCAAATAACCCTTTGTTAGAGGAAAACAGAAAAGAGCAAAAGAAGAGAATCCACAAATTAGATCATAATATATTATATATCAAAAATTGATTGAAACCTCACTTTGATCCCTAATATTTACTCCAAATTTTGTTTTGGTTTCTAATATTTTTTCTGTCCTGTTTTGGTCCTTAATATTTCTCGAAATATCTGTTTTAGTTCTTAAGTACTAAATGTAATTATATGTCTCTCATTTCAAGTTTGAATACAACAAATTAGAGCTACAAATTAATCTTAACGAGGTTTTTTTTTGTTCATTTGGGATCGTCGACAAATGAAGTCAAATCAGGCTGCTAATTTCATTAAAGTAGTCATATCTCCTTAGTTCTAAGTTTGAATGCCACAAAATCAGATTTAGGAATTACTCTTAACGAGTCCTTTCTTTGTCTAGTTAGAGTTATTGACAAATAACGTTAAATAGTACTTTGAAAGTTGGTGTTGGTGTTTTAACCAAACTCACTTTCGAAGTACTATTTGATTTCGTTTACTGATGACTCTAACAGGCAGTTAGAGAACTCATCAAGAGTTAGGAGTAACTCGGATTGTCACATTCATACTTGAAATAAGATAAATATGACTTACTTCATGAAACAAGCGACATATTTTCAGGTTTGATTTCAAATCCAATTTGATCACGTTTGTCGACAATTCTAATTGGGCAAATAAAAGAATTCATCAAGAGTAATTTATAATTATGATTTTATCGCACTTAGAATTGAAACGAGAGATATCATTATATTTAATAATTAAGGACCAATCTTGAATCTTATTGAGGATCAGAATTGAGAATTCTGATCTATAAAAAATCATTCCTATATTGATAAAGACATATAAATAATATAATAATACCCAGTTCCCTTTTTTTTTTTAAAAAAAATATTCGGTACATCCAAAAATCTGAGATAGATTTTGAAAGGCTGGAAAAATTAAATATGCCTCGAACAGGAGCTTTGGGTGCATCCAATCCACACACCTATTAGGAGGAGGTATGATAATAAATGAGAGGGATGATAAATATGCTTCCCCAAAGATTAATAGTAGTAGAGCCAAGTCCTTATATAATTAAGTACGCAAACTTAATTATTCTGAATTTCTGATAGGCTTATAGGGCTGCGAAAATTGCAACTTCTATGATAATTAATGAAGCAGATGTCGCTTCATTAATACGAAATTACAAAAAGTATCCGGAAAGAAGAAAAAAAAAAACAGATCATAAGTTCAAATAATATCGTCTCTCCTACATTTCAAGTGCTGCGACAATCCCAAAAATGTCATAAACAGAATTCTACATACATAAAGATAAACACAACCCCAAATTAACATCATGAAACCTGGGCTTATCAATAGATTAGCAAGCACAATCTGGAGATGAAGACAAGCAAACATCCACTTGCATTGGCAAAAAAAAAAACATCCACTTGCATTCAAAGTCGAGGACGAGATAATATAATATCGCAGGATACAAGTTGACCATAATGCTAAGTTTCCCAAAGGTTCCTTGAAACGCAATTTCAAATCTTACTCTAGACATACAGTCCCATGTTGTGATTCATTTGTTAACCATAATGCTTAGTTTCATTGTACCAAAAAACTGCTTAGTTTCACGTTGATAAGTATAATGCCAATATAATTCATAAACAGCAACCTAACATAGTTATATTATTACTCTGTTAGCTAATTCATTTCAGAAACAGCAGGTTCTCAATACGTTATTAGAGTGGACAATTAGTTCAACTTGCTCGATATGTTTGATACAAGTGAAAGTGCAAAATTAGGCCATCACAGACAGTTTATTAGTTCAATCAAAGTTTGTTTGATTATAATTATAAACAAGAAGAACTCCATACGGCTTCTCCAGCTAGCTGATTAGTTGTCCAAAGTGAAGTTCAAGTATTTAATATTAGAGCGAAAACCTGAGAAGCAGTGAAAGAATAGGAAAACTTGCTATCCTTAATTTACAATGTATAGCAGAGCTGTAGATGCTTATTCTTCAGGCCGATTGTTTAGCTTCTTAAAACAAGCTAATACAATTGAAGGAGAGAGAAATGGAAATATAGTTGCAGGCCCCGTTTTGCAAGCAGAGATTAGAATGTTTTCAGATGATGATATAGAGGTGATATATAAGATATGACTATATGATCAATATGCAATAAGAAAGTTGGGGAAATAGGATGATGAAAAATTAAAAGAAAAAAAAAACTATACCATTCCATTTCACAAACAAACAGATGAGCACTCCATCCTGAGCTAGAATATATAGAAGAAGAACAAAATAATCGATGGCCTTACAAAAAAGTAATATAATCAACACACCTCTGAACCAAACAAGAGATTTTTAAGCCCAAACCATAGCCATATTGTGGCAGTGCAGCGCAACAAACAACCTGCAAAATCAACAAGTCAACACAGTACACATCATTATCATCAAGAATCAATAATCATCATAAGAATGAAAAAAGGTTGAATTAGATATATAGAGAAATGAAGCCGAAACAAATTAAGGTACCTGAGTTGTGGAGGTAAAGTTGAGTAGTGCAGCGAGCGAGCGAATTAGGATTAAGAAGGAGGAGGAGGGGAGTAAGTAATAAAGGGTAAACCAAATCCAATTCCAATCCTATTGAATTTGTGAGGTATGTTTTTATGTATCATCATCATGGATCTCCACACGCTCCAAATCCTAAATAATGTCTAATATTGGCTTGACCTGACCTGAACTCACTGTCCGGAGGCTTGAGAATCATCCTTAGTAGGAGGAGGAGTATGGTGCTGGTGGTGGAGATGGTGGTGCACCCTGGGTTGACCCAACTGCTGATAAATCTGAGAGAAAGCATGTGGGTTAAGAACCCCAATATGACCATCCTGAGACAAGCCTAATTCCAACCCAGGCATTTGTTGGGTAGTAGTAGCAGCAGAAGCACCCAAAATTGAAGTAAAGCTCATAGGAGGCATATTGGAATTAGAGGATGGTGCAGGAGGAGGCAAGTCAAAAGCATTAGCAGCAGGGAAGGCTATCTTTTGAAGGTAATTAGAACTATCAGTAGTGGGTAAATTAGAAGAAGGAGAGTGAAATCCAAAGCCAGTAAGTTGGGGCCATACACCCGTAGCCATATGGGGTCTTCCCAGATTCCCACCCACCATAGCCCACCCGGTCCTACTTGTTGTTGTATTATTATTGGACCCTCCTCCTCCGCCAAACTCATCCATTTTCTGATGATGCAATTGCAATCCTGCCGACAAAGACGTCCCCTGTTGCGAAATAGAGCCTCCTGCCGCCGCAAGCGCCGACGCCGGAATAGTCCCTGACCCCGTCGCCGCTATAATCGACGGCTCCGCCTGCTGCAACAACCACTGAATGGTTTCGCCGTCGGATTTATGACCCAACTCTCTCGTCAACTGAAATATCCTCGCCGCGCATAACGCCGGCATCCGAATCCTCCTTCCTCTTCCTTCTACCTTCGTGTGTCTGTCTTTGTTCGAACTCCTTTTCGGCCCCAGCTGCTTCTTCGTTCTATTGTTGCTACTGTCTTCTTCCTTTTCCGCAATCGCAATCTCAAAATCCTTTATTTCTGCTGCTTTGTTGGAATTGTTGTTCTCTCCCATCCTGCCTTCCTCTGCCAAACTCAACGCTTTCTCCACCTGGGGTTGCTTTGAGCCCTTGGGATCCATCAACAGCGCCAAAAACATCAAAAATTATAAATAAAAATAAAAAACTTTTGATTCAACAAGGGTGACCTCAAAAGTCCTACTCTTTCATGAGTTTTCACTGTTTTTGGCAACTGTGGAGCCTCACTCAATAACAATCATAAAATCTTGAGGAAACCTATTATTTGGTCCCAGTATTTTTTAAATGAACTATTTGGTCCTTCAAAAATTAAAAATGTCAACTATTTAGTCCTTCATTAATCATAATCGTCAACTATCAGACGTTAAATGCTTAAATAACACTGTTAAATGCCACTTTGTCATTCTAATAATCTAAACTAATCAAACCGGATCAACAAACACAATTAAATTGGCCTAAAATTGAGTCAGACCTGAACATAAGGCATAAACTATTGGATTATTCCCAAATTCCAAGTCTTAGGTGACCTCAAATAGTTAAATATGTGACATTTAACGTGTTACATGTACACTTAATGGCCATATCATCAATGTTAGTAACAGAGATATACTACAAGGATTAACGAGTTGACATTTCTAATTTTTGAGAAATCAAATAGTTGAAACTGTGAAAAATGAAGGACTAGTTAGTAGGTTTTCTCTAAAATCTTTAGTTTTCACTCCGCCATCTATATGTCCTTTTTTATTTTTTTTCTTACTGTGGTGGGATTTGACCATCCTGATTTGCCTCCCAACTTTATTAACTGCCATTTTCACCAGGGGGACTAATTAATATTACACACGTACATTAACATCACATATACACACAAAATCCTAACATTAATTCCTAGGATCTCCTCCATTAACTTTCCCTTTATCGTGTATTCAATTATAGTCCCATTCTTATTGCATGCCATAATTGCAACAGCAAAATAAGATGCCAATTGCCACCCATCTCTTGCAACGGACTCAACTCTATTGCCACGTGGTCAATTGCACGACCAACACACGTGGCAGCCTCTGAGTGGCCCGTGGAGGCTTAGATTACATGTCTCCCACCACTCTCCCTTGTTCTCTAGCTCCATCCCTCAAAAGGAACATATATGTAATTAAAACAGAATCTAAATTAAACAAAAGGGGATTGTAAATCTAATATTCATTAATAAGTTGAAGTTTACATATAAAGCCAGAAATATGAGGCAAATAACTTATTATTCTTCTGTTCCGTGATACCTATATGGTGGGTGGGTCTTTGTCCTTGCTGCGTCTTCACAAACTAGAGGTCCTTACAATTCATCGCCCATATATTATTATTTATTATATTATTAAATTTAAAATTCCATTTCTTATGTCACTTTCTGTTGCGTTGGACTTCTCTATGCACCTCCACTTGTATCAAAGAATAAGGAAAAAAATCATTTCAAATATCTAGTGTCCAATATCATATCAACTTGCCCAAATCTTATTAAATCCACAAGTCTTTTTAACCAATAATGTTTCTTCACAAATATTTATATATTTCCCAAAATTCTATATATATCTATATATATATAGTTAATTAGCTAAGCTCATTGATAAATTTTCCAAAGTAGTATTGTTCTTTAATTAGATGAAATTGAACATCTGAGTGTTTTGTGTATATCCAATTGTATATAAAGATATTAATATTGTTTATCTATTAATCAAGTTTCTCAAATATTTCAAATGTCAAATTATCTCATATACAGCTATTAAAATTTATTTGAAGCCTGGAGGACATCATCGCAGTGAAAACAAAAAAAAGGACTTGACAGAATTCATAGTCACATGTAAAATGGAATATAAAATATGTGGAATCTTTTTGTACTTGCAATAATTTGTTAACTTGTTGCAGATTTTTTTTTTTTGTTTTAAAGAAAATAAATAAAAATTTCTAGAAAGCTCTTGGTTTTTGTTTGTTTTGAAAAAGGACATATATAACCTGTAACCACTAACCAGGGATATTTGAACACTTGTGTTACCTAATTAATTACGTCACTGGGTTAAGTTAGGGTGAAAAAGCAATAATAATTAAAGAGCTTCGAAATTCAAATAATTAATGACAGAAGGGCCTTAAATTTCTCCTATGAAAACGATAACCTAATCTTCAAATTGATTATCGATTGAGACCCATTATTTTCCCTTCTCATGATTCTCATCCTCATCTTCATGTGATGAATTATATATTCTCATCCCTAATATAGGGGATATATATCATGCTAAGATGCTGATATTAATATTATTTTGAATACTAGTGGTTCACTAAATGAGAACTGTTATAAATTAGTCTTCATTAAAAAAACTTCATTCTAAGTATAAATTATGAGCTAAAGATGGAGCATGTATGCATGCATGAGCTAAAGATGTGTACTGTTGTTATTGAATATTGCTCACATAAATCATATTAAATTAGTAAATTGTTGACTTTTACAAAAGTGAGATTAATGATAATTAGACCTATACAAAATTACAAACCGAATTTGAGGAATAGATATATAAAATACATGAAATATCAATCCAAAAAGTGGCCAGCAGTTATTTCCCACTGATATATATATACACTGATTGGGTTATGTATGGACAATATGGTATGGAGCACGACAACACATACGAAACTTCCTTCAAACTTCAAACTCAATTCATTATTTCTCTATATCTTAGGAGCCTGTGAATCTATGTTCAAATATTTTTCTCTTTTTCGAAGCATTTACCTCCTCAAGAGATGATTGGATGAAATTAATTAACTGGCTTAATTATAAACTACTTCTTTTCATAGGTTAGGTTAATATACTTTTTAGGAATCTACTCCTTCTCTGTCTTTTTGTATTCTTATATAAGTAAAATACTAGCTAGATATGCACGTACATAGATAATGAGTGATGAATATAATTAATGTAATTTAGAAAGTATATATAGCAGATTCAAACTTATTCATGTTTGTCTACATTAATATATATAGAGTCCAACTTCCATTCTTTCTTTCAAAACAAGTATATTACACATAGATCATGATGGGATTGTAGGTAGATTATATTATGTACCATTTTTTTGGGTTTTGTTCTTTTCATAATTTGAGCAATTATGTTAATATATCCAATCTTAACGTACAAGCTTTTCTGGGTTACATATATCAAGAATTGAATTTGATTATTGCTTTACAATATGAAAGCATCGATCATAAAGAATGGGTTAGTTGGCTAATTGGTCCAAAGTTGCTTTAGTCACCAAATTTCAAAAGTTCACGGGTTGGTATGATTGTTTTCCCCTTTTCACTATTCAGTAAAAGTAAGATAAAATCTAGCTGATTACTTAAGCAAATAATAATAAGATTAGAATATATTTAATAACCTTAAATTTTAGGCCACGACATAAAATATTATTGAGCTTTAAAAATTGATGGATTATTCAAATTTTTAATTTTAATTATTCAACATTTTTTTTTTATCAAAACATTATGTCAAAAAAGTGAGGTTATTTCAGATAGTGAGTATTTGTAGTTAAAAATTTAAATACCCTGTTTATCAATTTATTTAAAAGTTTAAAGATTTGTATGTTAACTTATAAAATTCCTGTATTTTTTGGCCCAACCTAAATTCAAAAATTCTCAAAAATACATATTTTAGCTTAATAATAATAATAAGTCATAGCCCTCATAACTGACAGCAAAACTCTCCATATGCTCTATAGCTCTCATGAATCATACGAGATTTGTGAGGAATAAAACATCAACTTAGTCAAACGATCACTCATGATGCTGGAATTCCGAACGTATCCATTTTCTTCCATTTTAGACTTGCACCCCTTTTCCTATTATGTCTACATGTGAGTTTGATATCAAACAAATTTGGGGTACTTTTAGAAATCATAGTTATCAAGGTAGTGTTAAAATTTAAAAGAGGACCAAAACGAAATTGAAAATTGATATCGTTTCTTAATCTGCCAACGTCCACCGGTCCTGCACCAACTCTGTTGGGGGTGGGGGGGTTTGGTCCTAAGAGAGCCTCTAATAATTAAATTAGTATATTGACAGAGTAAGAGTAAGTGATATGTAAGTTATGTTTAGATGTTACCTGTAGTCTTATTTAATATTTATAGAGTTTGAGGGTAAGGATCATAGGGTTTAGGCCCACCTATACCGTTAGTGAAGAGAGGGCATCGTTGCTTTAATTGTCATAACAACGACATGTGGTGCTTGGTGCTTCGGTTGGGTATAGGGTGAATTCGATCACTCACCTGACTCTGAAGGGTCTGGTGCTCGTGGCTAATCGGGTTCTACTACCTTATTAAAAACTTACGTGTATCTTTCATATTTTTTTATATAAATAATAATAATAAAGATGTTAGGTTTGTGTGCTTGGATAGATGAATGTAGAGAGAATTGAAGAGACTTGGGTGTGATGGTAATAATGGAAGGTAAGGACTATGTGTGTGTAGGTGATTGCATTGCGAGTCACATGTGCTTCCCACCATGCAGACAAGGGAGGCCCCTACCAAAGCTAGTTGTTGAAAATTGAAATATCATACCCTATTATTTCACATGGATTCAAAACTTGAATGCCAAAAGATCCTTCTTTTTCCCATTGGATTTTCTTTCCCATTCATATCTATCTTCATATATATATATATAAAAGACTCGCTTCCATAAGAGATAAGATTCATCTGCTAAATCTGTCTTAATCACTTTAGTTACGTTATGTTATGCCTCCTGTCTCCTGTCTCCTGTCTTTTTCATCAGTTCAATTTTTTCGTTCTCTATCAAATGGCAAAATGTTAATTAATGAAGAACTGTTTCATGCCCTGAACCTGAAGCCAGGAGGGTAAAATTAATTAACTTTCTATGCAAAAATGTTAACTCTACACTGTGTTGTTGTTTTTCTTTTTTCCTTTGGTGCGATGCCTTTAATGTGTTTGTGAATAAGTACCTATGAATCATGGAAGGCTTCTGACTTTTTCTTTCCTAGATACTCTCTACCAAAACATGAAAAAGAAAAAGAACACTTTAATTTTAAAAGCTAGCTAGCTAGCTACCAAAATTATGGAAAGAATCAGTAACATTTGAATAAACTATACATATATTCTTTACTGTACTTTGTTGACAAATATTATAAAGGTAAACATAAACAAAGCAGGATGAAGAACTTTTGTTTTGGTGCTAGGATGAAGAAGAACTTGAGTCTTGGCTTCTAAGGATTAACTCTGATTCTGAATCATCATCAAATGGCATACAGACAATTGTATTCAAATCTGATTCAAGGAACACATATAACATAATGAAACAGGCGTACATACATGATCCTGCTGCAAGATGCTCACTATCTATTTGATGTTTTTTCAGACTTGTCAGACACACTATTATAAAACTTACTGAGCCTGCATATATGTACTATGAATCATGAAAGTAGTCACTTTCTTCACAGACTACAGAACTCACACCTGAATGCCTCTTTACTGAATAATTCACACCATTCATATAAATCTTTGGCACATTAATATCTAGCCAAAGCTATTGTTTTCCATTTGCAATATCAATTGTATATATACATGGTTTTGTTTTCAAGTCACTGGGGGCAACAAATTTAAACACTTTCTCTTTTTTGTCAGTTGAGTTTGAAATATGGACGAGGGTGGTTTAGTTATAGTAGTAGATAATTAAAGATATGGGACACCACGCACGTTATTATTATTATGAGGGTAAATTCAAACCCAAGCCTATGGGAGTAAATAGTTACTCTATTTACTAATTATATCTATCTAAATATTCTGGGACCCTTAATTTGCTTAGGGTAAAATAAAGCCCTTCTCTCTTCATAAATCATTTTCTTGGGGCGAGGATGGTTTGAAATTGAAGAATTGAATGGATTGAAGTCTGAAGTGTATCTTATATTGGGAAGAAGTAGGGAAAAAGACCATCACATTAAAGATTAAATAGAAGCCACATCCACCAATGAAAGCCAGAATCTCAAATTTAAATGACTCCTTTTGATGAGATATGGACCTCACCAATATTATTATTGTTATTATCCTGATGTCCAAATCCATCGCTATCTTTGATCTCTTCTCCTTTATCTTTTTGCCCCCAATTTGTGAACTTACTTTTGTTCATGTAATATTTAAGTTTTCCAGGGAGATTTTAGCATTTTAATGTCATATGTGAATGAATTCAAGTTTCACAGCTCAAGGGAACGAAAAACAAAAAAAAAAATAGAAAAAAATGAAGAAGAAAAAGGAATTATGAGGAGATATATTTCAATAACGTTTATGATAAAGCAGGTATACATCCTATCATCATGCAAAATTTTCGCCATAATTTGAGATAACCCACTAAAATGGTTGGTTTAGGTTGATCGATATGTCAAATTTTGGTTGAAAAATATTGAAGTGGAGGTTAGTGGACTTCCAATCGATCCAAGACGTCATAATCCGAGCCATGTGCCTGATTGGCAAATTTCTGAATCGGGATTTTTAGGGTTGGCTTGGGTTTATATTGGATTTTCCATTCATTACAAGAATCTAACACCGTGATGGCATTTTGGAAAAAAATAAATGAAGAACTAGATTTGCAAATACTATTTTTTTTAATGTTACTATTTTTGCTGAATGATAGATTGATAGCTTTGGAATTTAGCTTGGCCAGCTAGTTCTCCAATTAACCCACTTGCTATTTTGTTTTTCCTTTTTTTTGTGATTTATTTTTCCAATTCTGTTTGCCTTAATATTGGAGAAACTCCAAGCCTTTCACCCATCAAAAAAGAAGAGAAAAGCAGACTTGTTAATATTGTTGTAGAAGGAAAAGAAAGAACATGATAACAAGGATATTCTTTACTGATAGAAGAGGCAAAAGGGAGCACTGCTTATAGCAAGAAACTTTGCTCAACAATTATTTTTGCTAATAGCCAGGAGCAAGTGTAGTGTATAAACTCAAGAAATTATAACTGATGTTGAATCTTAGTCCAATTATTTCTATTTTCTTCCTCCAAATGAAGTGACAATTTGACTGTCAGGAATCTTGGTTAATACGCATAATTAAGCAGCAACTCTGAATGCTTATAACAAGTAGCCAAATTCATTACTACGAGTTTATAAAAAATCTTATCTCAACCAGCAGGGCAATCTACGTCAATACTGTCAAGTAGTCATTAGATATGTTAATATATTCAATTATATCTAAAAGAGATTTTTTCCACCTTATAATTTTCTGTCTTTTCACTAGCGATAGTAGGACAAGATTTCTTAACAAAGAAAGAAAGAAGAAAAAAATCTACCATCACCCAATTAAATTGAAAAGAGAAACAGCATAATCATTCATTAATTAAAGGCATTGGCTAATATTGAAGCCCACTCATAATTCATGATTGCACTTCATGATTTTGAAATACACGTTGTGACATAATCTTTTCAAAGAAGTAGTCATGCAATCATGCTTGGGCCCTTAACACACATGGCGTTACGTGAGTTACCTTGTACAATACTTCAAGACAACTAACCACGGATACAAAAATCACCACATAACATTCTTAACCATTTTAGTTTTTATACACTGCTATATATCTCACTGCTTTGACACCCTCACATCACACGGCCCCGAAAAAAAAAACAATTATACAAGATTCTGAATGTTATTTCACCAAGTATACTTGAACTTTTGTTCTTTAGCACACCAATTGATATGGGGGTGACTTCAGAGTTAAACGAAAACTTGGTGAAGGAAAATACTTACAATTCAATTGATGCTACTAACGGTGTGCAAAGAGAGTTGAATCAATAACGCATGGAAGAAGTGCATGTAAAAGATTTCCTTGTAGGGCATAGAACATATATTTACACAGTACACAGGCCCAACAAATATTGTAGTTTTAGAGGTATCGAACAAATTATAGCGTTATGTTCTTTGACTCAGATGGTTGCAGAGGGCCCGAAGTACATGCAGATTGGAGGATTGATCCTCAAAATGGAGAGTATTGCTGATGGGATTGTCCAAATCCCATCACCACATATCAAACCTGAAGCAACTGCTCCAGCATAGTCCTCTGCATCTTTCCTATTCAAACGCTCCCATATAAATAATATCACAGTCCCAATAAACATATCAACAGCAAAGTAGGCACCAATATAGAATGGAACTGCCATAGCCATTGGGATAGGTATATACTGTGAGATCTTAGTAGGAACCACATCCCTCAGAAGGTTAATAACTAGAGCGGCCACAAAGAACCCACAACACAAGGCCAGGCAGTGCTTTGGAAGTTCGGAGAATCCCTCAACGCCGAGTATGGCCATTTCCCTAAAAATAACAGCATAAGGTGCTTTATAGGGACCATCAGGTGACCCAATATCAAAAGCAGTCCAGAACAACCAGAATGTGAGAGGGGCAATGATACAGCCCATGGCCGTTCCAACAATCTGGCTCACGAACATGGACTTCGCCGATGAGAGGGTGAGGTAACCTGTCTTGAAATCTTGCATGAGGTCTGCTGCGGTTGAGACAATGGACATCATCACAGCACAAGATGCTATACCTGCTATCACCCCACCCTTAGGGCCGACCGATGCGGCAATAACAAAAAGACCGATCTTTCCATAAGTGGAGGCCAGACTCCAGTCTGTGAGCCCCGTGCCATAAGAGTTGCAAAAGGCAAGAGCAGGGGCCAGGAGGTAAGAGCACAGAACCAAGTACCATTTAAGAGGAGGAAAAATAATCGGAATTGTTACAATAGATATTGCAGCAAGACCAACATATCCGGAGGCTGCAAACCAGAATGGTATCCTATCCTTTAGAAATACCTCATCCCTCTTTCTTTGTTCTGCTTGTAGTTCAGAACACTCACCATCTGATAACATGCATAAGAAGATAATTAACATTCAACATTGATAGATAGCATACTTGAAGTCAAAAAGTCAGCAAGGACTAGCAAGACACACAAATGAGAGATATGTAAGTCCAGAAAGTCCACTGACATTGCCTACTGAAGAATTCGTGTTCATTGTGGGTTATACTTGTAATCAGATCAGATATCAGATGTCCAGACTCTAGATCAAGCTATACAATAATTTAATATTCTGTTCAGAAAATAACAAATCCTAATAATTTAATATTCTGTTCATTGAGGAGGGGAGAGGAGACTTTTATAATTATTATAGATCAAAATCAATTTATACTCCTCAATCTAGGTTTTTCTGTGAGAATCAACGAACTCTACTAGATTACTGTTCAACAAAAATACAACTCAATTTATTGTCCACGCAGACAAGCCATCTTGTTGCTGAAGACTCAAGGTTATAATATAGACAGTTAAATATTGGAAAAAAAGTATTAAACACAAGCATGACAACATTTACCATAACTTACTGAAGAAATGATAAGGTTGATACAAAATAGGAGTGGGTTAAAATGAAAGAAAGATGCACTTTTGTTAATGAATGTAATAAGGAGCATTCATGGTACTCACCGAGGACCTCTGACACAACAGGAAGGTTGTTCTGTTTAGAACTTGTCCTACACATCTCCCTTACTGTTATCATTATAATCTTGACCAAATTGTAAATACCATCGCCCAAAATAAGGGAAATGGATATGAACACCTGCACAAAACATGAACAGGAAGAAAATGCTATAGTGTGGAATCAGAAGAAATATAACAATTAACTACTGCAACCATTTTGCTTTGTCACACCTTATATCCGTAGAGACCTTTAAAATCATTGCTACCAAGGTCAGCTGGATACCAGTCCCCAGCATGTTTGGAGATGAGGGGCCAAAGGAAACCCCATGATAAGATAGCTCCAAGAAGAACTGAACAATTGACTATGTGAGGACATATGAGACCACACCCAACATAAGTTGGACTAAAGTCAAAGTAGAAGCTGCATGCAAACAAAGACATGTAAGTTCTTTGGCAATTACTTGTGTCACAAAATTGTACAAGTCTCCCTAAGTTTCTTCATAAATTATTCACTGACCATTGTTTCAGTATTTTCCAATTATAGGAATTCTGATTATTTATTACAAGCTGAGAGCATAAATGGAACATAACTCTAGACTAGGGTTGTAATCAAAATATAGAAGTTTTTGCTTGAAGTGAATCCTCAATCCTCAGAAAAATTTATAATCAGTATATTAATCCTCAGACTAGGGTTGGTATCACAGTCACATATTCCTTTCACTCAGTTTATCTTCTATATTACTTTAATCTCTGTTTTCTCACTCTCTTATGTTAATAGCAACATAAAGCCCACATCCAAAGCATCTTCATTTTCAACTCATTGAACAATTCATATGTTCATATCACATACAATAACCAAGAACAGCATCTTTTTTTTTTCTTTGACAAGAGGGCGAGTGAATTATGACAGAAGACACCGGTGAAAACCAAAATAATAAGAGCCTTACCTGTTCTTAAATAGTGTTAGTCCAAAGCTAGGGAAATTGTCAAATCCACACGAATCCCCAATACCACTGAAAAACCACTTAAAGCAGCTCCAGCAGAAACTTATGCTTAAGTACTTGCCTAGTTGCCGGACTTGGTTCCTATAAGATTATCAAAGAAAATAAAATTAATTGGAAGAAAACAAAAGAAAATAGCAGCAAACATAACCTATGCATAAATTAAATCGTCACAAAAGTATTTCCACAATGTTCTGATTAAAACCAGTGAGTAATAACAGACAGGTTCAGGGACAAGTGCAGCTCCCACATCTTGTTCTCAGGCAGTATAAAAAAGATCATGGTTCTAAAACAAGGGATTGTTCTCAGTGATCAGAAATTAACATAATTTGTTGTACATACTCTGCAAGTTCGGCGCCAGTTTTTGTGTGGAAGCTGTTAATTAACATTGCTGTTGCTGTTCCACTGGGATATGTAAGCTTATAATCCATGACCATAACCTGAAAATTCATGTGTGGAGATCAAGAGCCAAATTTCCAATCATTGGTACAGGAAAGAATCTACACAACAGATTTCCATAATTAGGAATTTATATTAGCGTACACAAAGTAAAAATTCATAACTAAGGTTTTCACTCTCTCCAAACCCCCTTCTTCCAGCTGTCCTCAGTTTAACTCAACTAACTACTAAGGGTGTCACCTTCTCATTAGTTAAAAGCAATAAACTATAAACTTACACTCTATAGGTTGAGGGGACCACTTTCAACAGATTAAAAATCAATTAATCATGCTCTAGTATGCTTTCTTGCAGAAGATCAGATATCCAGCAGAAAAACCAAGTACATGGAAGTTAATATTATTGGAGAGGTGCAGTCTTCAAATTGATGGTTGAACATATACTCAAGGACTCAAATAAATAAAAATTTCAATATACATAAAAGCCTAAAACTCAAGCCAAATTTATGTTTGTCTTCTGAATCCAAAGGAACATTTTTTCTGTCCTTGAGCTTGAATTTCTAGTCAAGCAAAATTTCCTCAGATTAAACCAAAAAACGAAAAAAAATAAACTAGAACACGTAATTAAAAATATATTTCTTTCTTTTTGATAAAATCCAGTGAAGTAGTAATGACGACAAAGATTACCTTCCTAAGTGGGACAAGACTGAAAAGCCCAAGGAAACTGACAACAAACATGAAACCTATCATCCAAAGCAAACCAGGATTTATAACATCTTCAGCCCTGTTACCAGGGTAATCTGGGCCAATGAGCTGATATGTTCTCTCATCCATGGCGATCAGTGACGAACCAAACCCCCCTGCCAATAATATTACAGATAGCACATTAGAGAAGTATATGGGAAAAAACATGCCACTATTAGCCCACTATATAAAAGGTAACTCTCAGATAAACTGTTCTCAAGGTAAAAAGGCCTATCTTATATCAAGAATTGGAATAGGACATCAGCCCAGAAAGAAACTTCAAGCAGTAATGATGTATGATGAACTGTGACAGGTAGCACTGTGACTATACATGTTAAAAAGGTTATAAAATAAGACAACAAGATGCAACGGGCAAGAATAAACTGGTAGGCAGAAAACTGAGATCCTCACTCTGTCTGGTTTCAACCAAGCTTCCGCAGGTATTTAATTTCATTTACTTCATATTAAGTTAACTTTTTTTTTTTTTGATGAATCTTTGAAGCTCATTAGTTGGATATCAGAGACTAACATGTAACGGTAAAGATGAAAAAAGTAGCAGAAAGATCGAAAGATAAAATTATGGACTAGATAAGAGGGAGTAAATGGACGTCACATTCATTTAATGTTCCCCTGATTTACGTTTGGCTTTCTATTATGTTAGTATATTTCAATTGGCCAAAATTTAGGCAGTGGGACTATTG
Source organism: Chamaecrista fasciculata (assembly GCA_003254925.1). Lineage (NCBI taxonomy): Eukaryota > Viridiplantae > Streptophyta > Magnoliopsida > Fabales > Fabaceae > Chamaecrista > Chamaecrista fasciculata. The sequence continues at coordinate 85,408 of QANZ01034490.1, forward strand.
AATCAGCCAAAATGTTCCCTTGACATCATAGTTCGCTTATTCAGAAAAAAACTGGTCAACAGATGTGGGATTTGAATTAATTTGATTAGCGAAAACTTTCTAATACGGAGATTGCAATTATTCTCCATACAGTCTTTTGACTAAATTGTAGTGGACCTGATACCCTCAATAATATTTTTTTAACCCATGGAGGAGAATTTTGTACCAAGCTCTCACTGTCTCATTTCCTCTAAATAAATAATAGTCGACTTTTCAAGCATCCAAATCCCTATCATTCGTGCAGCACATAAAAAAGAGAGAATGGTTCCTTTTCAAGGTTTGTAAAGTTTTTTTTAGCAGTTGACTTATATGGCCACAGCATAAGTTTAGAGAAAGGGAACATAAACAAAAATCAAGAAGGCACAAAGCCAATAATCCCCAAGCTACACCATCAGATCTCGAGGTATAATGAAAACAAAAATTACAACCAAACATTTATAATCCCACAAAACAAGAAACAACATACAATTAAATGAAGGAGGGAAGAGTTACCGCTGAAAGCGAGGCCATAGCAAGCAACAACACAAGTCTGAATGACGGTATTCTCCTGTCTGGTAAAAGGTTTGGTGAAGAATCCCAATTTGGTCATGAAACCCGTCCACGTCTTCACGAAGAAGAACCCAAGCAACCCAGCCGCGACGTTCAACGACGGGATAATCCCGACCGTCAGATTGAGCTTGTGGGTGATGATGCAGAAAAGACTTCCTAACACCGCACTCACCAACAGCCCTCTGATGGTGATCTGCTCCTTCCATTCCGGGATGCTCTCGGATTCCGATAACGGAGCCTTCTGAGAATCACGAAGCAAAGGCTCCAAAATTTCGACGGACGAGCTCTCAGTCCCCATGAAGGCGATTCAGATAGATAGATAGATAGATTCCTTTCAAGAATTTCGGATTCAATCAGAATGGGACCCGACGGACCTGAGATACTGAAATATAGGGGGTAACGAATTAGGTTACGTGAATCGGATTAGGGCATGGTTGGCATTATTGGCGTTGACAGAGAAGAGTACAAAATCCGTTGAAAGGTTGGTGAAGAGCTTCGTATTACGGAACTGTCATTTTGTATTTTGGGAATTGTTATGAGTTATGACACTGAGGATATTCACTACCAGTTTATCACCAATTCAAGATCTTTCTTTATACGTTATGGGCAATAAAAGTAATAAAATAATATCATTCTGACAAAAATAGATAATTTGTTCGCAAGCAGATATTTTGGTTTTCTTGCTATAACAGACTAGGAATCTCAGCGAATTCCTTTGAATATGGGCAAAGTATGCTCTTGGGTTCATCCGCACCACACCGCGAGGCGCAAGCCTCACTCCTAATCCTTATCCAGTTGCAGGTTTCACACTTCCAAATGAATTACATGATGTGAGATTTGAGGTTTGGATAGCATTTTTATTTTTTAGAATTACATGATGTGATCAACTCATTATAGTTAATGAAAAGTTTATTTTAGGAGCATGATGCAATAAGTCTTGAGTCTAAAAAATTATTGATGCGGTTGTCTGTATTTAGTATTTACTGTCCCTATATAGTTATTTATAATTGACCCGCCTCACTAAATAAGATCAAAATACATTGTTTCATTAAAGTTTGTAAAATCTAACGGTTTTAAATTACTCAAATCCAAAAAATTCTAAAGAACTTAAATTTAGAGGATCTAATTTCTAAAATTAAATCACATAAAAAGGTAAAATAATTTAATACTAAAAAATAATAGAAAAAAAAATACGACTTGAGCTATTGACTTGGAGATATTCAGAAGTTGAGTTTCAGATGGCAAGGATGATAAGAAAACAAAATTAATAATTAACATTTGATAACTTGACTAATGCCACAAATTAAATTAGACATCTTCAGAAACTACCTCAGTAACCTCACACACCACACTGTTACAAAGTTTAAATTATTACATTAAGCTTTAAGCAACCGGGTTTTTTTTGGGGGTTAGCAACCAACTAAAAATATGAAACATGATTTTTTTCAAGTCAGGCGGAACCCAAAAGATTTTGCGACGCGAAGAGTGGGCCAATGAGGTTCGATGGACCAGTTTCCGAAATGGGCCGAGTCAAAATTTTAAGGTTCGATGGAGATGAGCTGGAAAAATGCTTTGGGAACACTCATGAAAAGCAAGTTGAAAATTACGTAATATACGTATAAGTTGCTAAAGCCTAAAGATTTTGAATTTGTTGGAAATTACGTGTTGTCAAATACTTAATATTATTACCGACAAGTGTTTGGTGCAGTGGTAGGCGAGTTGCACCCCAGATTGAGAGACCCGGGTTCGAACCTTGGAGTCGACATTTGTTGGGAGAGCTTTAACTGTTCGCTTCCCGGTCCGAATGGGATTAATCTTTGCCTAAACCAGAATACGGATACGTGGATTTTGAAGGGGGTTTAACTGTTTAATAAGTGTCCTTTTCACAGACCATTTGAAATTTTAAACACGCAAATATATATATATATATATATATATATATAT
>QANZ01034490.1:95285-133557 GCA_003254925.1 Chamaecrista fasciculata
TTTAGATTAATTATCTCATAATTAATCACGGATTGTTATCATAGTAAACATGCTAATAATATGATAACCATTAATTTATCTCCATAAATTAATTGATATGTTCTCAACATATCTATAAAATGATTGGCCCTAGGGCACAATCTCCAACAAATAGAACGACGGCAATGCTGACCGAAGTGTCGCAAAATGCCCAGTTCCAACGAGGACTTAAGAGAAAAACAAGAAAGAGAGAGAAAGCTTGAAAGTTGGAAAATGCGAATGAGGGAGAAAGAGGGGAAAATGGCGGTTTTGAAAGCAGGTTGCGAAAATCGAAAAGCTGCATTTATTGCGCCACCCTCGATCTCCGTTTTGGCCATCATTGCGGAGTAAGAGCCAATCCGAAGCTGCCACGTGGCCACGATGTGCTGACATGCAAAAAGTGAAGTGACGTGAAACGTCAGCAAGAAAACTAGAAGGACAAGGGTTGGTGGCGCCAGATCCGTGAACGCCACATCAAGTTGGGTCGCCACCATCCAGAATCTCCGAGACAAAACTCGAGGCATCAACGCCAACAACGCAATAAAGGCTACAGTCAGTGTCGAGAACACCCTCGAGGAGGACTCCACTGTTGGGGACAAAGCTTCACTTATTTTGTTGGGACTAGTGATAATAGGCTCAATAATTAGGAGGCCCAAATGGCAGAGCATGCCCTTGGTCCAATAGGCTACAAACCCACCAGATGGATCACATAGGCATGAACGCCCTGTATCTCGCCATCAGATGTGGACGCCCACAATCACGAAGGGTGTGGGCGCCCACGCAGCAACAAATAAGGAAACATTTCCTGAATCAATCAGGAGCCAATTAAGAATCGATCAAGATTCGCTGTCAATCAAGGCAAATCACTCAGAGATCATTTCCCTTGATAACGCCTTAGCCATCCAGGCACCTTTCACAGAAAAATAAATTACGTGAGAGCCAAGGATCACAATCAGATCAGCCAGTATCACAATCAAGCATCCAGACATTTATGGCAAGATCACGCCAGATCACCCTCTGGCAGTATAAAAGGTTAACGTACGCTCTCTACTCAGTCAATTGAGATTATCGAGCTCATAACCCTCACTAACTTAAGCATCGGAGGTGAATCGCAGGGCCATCCTGTACGTTCATTGTCTTGCAGGTAACCTTAAACCCAGAGTTGCCTCATCTGAACCAGATAATAACCCCGGTCAGAACCTAATTCATCATTGTTAATTATAGGCGACTTTTCAACGGGAATTGAAGATGTGTCGTCGAGAAGGCAAAGGACGTTGAAATGATTGTAATTATGCTGCATATCCTTTAGAGGGCTTCGCTTTCCAACAAAATTTACAAGCTTTGTGTGCTTCTGCATTTTTAATTTGGCAGAATGCGGGCTTGTGCTTATAACGATAAATGAAATAATGAGCATTGGTTTTCGACCTTTATAAATGAGCTAATTTATATCTTGATAAACTATACTCCCTCCGTTCCTGAATATCTGCTTTTCTGGAGAACTTTTTTTATTCTAAAATATCTGATGTTTTATAACTTCAAGAGAGCATTAATTATTCTTTTACCATTCTATCCCTATTAAATATAGTAGAGTCATAAATGAATAAACATTTTCCAAGTAATTTAATAGGGATAGTTTAGTCTTTTTACCTCATTTTTGTCTTCATTCTAGGTGAGTTAATCATTTCCTTGATCTGTGTGTATTTACCTTAAACATCAGATATATAGAAACGGAGGGAGTATTTTTTTAAGATAACGTGATAGATATCTACTTCCTTTATTAATGTCTCCTATTAAGATAACGTGAACAACAATGCATCATCATTACCCGCATCAAACTAAATCTGGATGAAGTCGATGATCCTGTTCGTTTCCAAGTCCATGATATTGACATACAGGTGTTATATTTCAAAGTTCAAATGGGTAACAAAACATCCATCTTCATATATTAATTTCAATTCTATTATTTAAAATTCCAATGTAAAACTAATAAATGAAATTTAGAGATAACATAAATATGAAATGGAGGAAGGGGATCGTACGCTTTTTTCAAGTGTTTCAACTTCAAGTTAGCCATTGCACTAATCCTCAATGTTAAATTGATTTTAAGATTTTTTATTTAGCTATGAATGGATGAGATACTTGGAGAAATGATTAATTTAACGATTTGGGAGATGCCATATCAACTTAATAATTCAATCCTAAAAAAAATAAAATTTATATTTTAATTACTAAAAGATTAAAATGGTATATTTTTTTAATTCTTAAAAAATTAAAATAATAAATTATTTTGTTTATAATAAGAAGGTAAAAGAGTTATTTTTGTAACATAAATTTCATTTCAATCTTTTATGTTTTAAAATTTTCAAATTAATTTTAATTATTGATAAGATATCTTATTTTGATTCAAAATTATTTTATTCCAAAACTTATACAACTAAAAAACATTTATTATTATTTTAAAAAATTTACATAAAAAAATTGCCAAATCTCGTTCCATCTCTAACGCCTTCCTACCTCAACACTCACTAGTCACTCAACAAAAAGTCCCTTTCTTCATGAGTTCATTCCTTCCTTCCTTTATCTTCAATTTCTAGGCACTGTCTCTTGTTCGAAATCTCTCTCATTGCCCAAACGAGTCCCTTAAGCACTCCTCAAATTAAATTAATGCAAAGATCTAATAATATAACTTAAAAGTCACATAATGGAAAGAAAATAAAAGAGAAGGACGGATTAATTTGAAAGATGAAAAAGAGGTTAAACTTTAATTCTCAATTTTCCATAATAGCATTAGTTTTTAAGAAAAAATGGCACAAGGAGAATTTAAATATGAAACAAAGTGTAAATGAATAATGAGTTTATTTCGGCCAAAATAAAAGAATAATGAGTTTATAATGGAATTTTAGAAAAGAAACTCAGGGAAATTAATGCACCAATAGAAGCCATAGAAATTCATTTGCATTCTGAAAATGGAATCCTCTGAAAAATGCCGAAATATTTTGAAAATGCACCGATATCTTAATTAAATTTCATTAAAGATGTATTGGCGCACTAGAGGCATTAGAGCAAACTGTTACCTCCTTTGATTTTGAAGGGGGTTTAACTATTTAAAAAGTGTCCTTTTCACCGACAAAATTGAAAATTTTAAACACACAAATATATGCATCTATCTCTATACTATTATATATATATGTCTCAATATTTTTATGATTGATCAAAAATAATTTAATTAAAATTTATAAAAACAAAAAAATAAACAAGTGAATATATATCATAACAGAGAGAAAATAGTGAAGGAAATTAACTTCTCATAACTTTAAATTAAAAAAACTTACAATAAAAATTATAAAAAAAACAAATTAAAATTTAGAAGTACAGTTGTAGTCTCATTTCTCTTTTCAACAAAAGCAGAGCAGGATTCAAACCCATTCTTTTGATACACAACAAAATAGCTAGATTTCGTTACTTTTTTTTTCGTAAGGGATAATATATTAGAAACAACAAGGTCTCATCCAATGCCTAATTTAGGGGGTACTCAGTACCCATACAATCAAAAAAAGATTCAAAAGAAACAAAGGAAGGCAAAGCATCAAAAACAGGGAGGTCCACTTGATTGTACCCATAAGAAACTACTTAAGGACTTTCAAAAACAAGAAATGCATCCAAGAGTCTCAGCATAATAGGACTTTCAAAAAAACAAACTAAGCTTGCTTATGCTCCCGTATTCTTGAGGAAAAAACACTGGTCAACACATTCTTAGTCGAAAGAGATGCCTTCAGAAGTTTGATTCCCTAACACATAACACACAAAGAACCATCATATAACACACTCAAAAAACCAGATTAAGAAAAAAAAAATAGAAAAGCTCAAAAATAAAAACCATATAATAAAACATAATTACCTCTTCGATTCCCAACTCAACCATCTTTTCTTGCAAGGAACCAACCTCTTTGACATTGAACTTGTTTAGCAAGGTGATGCTTGAAATTGTGGACATGGGCTGAACCACCAGATCATCCATGACCATGTATGTAATAACTCCTTTGACGAACCCACCCTTTACAGAATCTGTCACTTCATTCGTAGCCTTTTTGCCAACATATGAGACCTTCTGCTTCATGTTATTCCTACAACTGGAACACCGAGTGTTAACATCACGTGTCACATTATAGGTGCAGCGGTTAGGGCACATATACAGATCAGAATCATCGTCGTCATCATCATCATTTGCAGGCAGAAGAAGGCCAGAGGTTTCAGCAGCAGTATTTGGCTTCAGCAACGCTTCCTTATGATAACTAGGTTGCAATAGGTAAGTGTCACTCAGATTTTCAACACTTTCATAAATTTTGCCAAGGGAACCCACCATGCCGCTTTTGGTTAAGAGCCTTATGACTGTGCCAATTGGCAGGCGTAGAAGGTTGAAGAGAAAGTCTATGAAGTCTTTGGATGCTTCAGCGAATAGAACTTTCTCACCTTTCAAGTCAATGAGAAGCTTCAAGGTGACCTTGGAGGGTGATGCCATATTTGTTTTCACTAAGGTAAAATGGTAAAATTAGGTAGTGATGAATGTTGAATGTATGCGAGATTGCTCGGATGTTATAGGCCTTTGCGAGTGCTATGAAAGAGGGAAGAATTAATGAAAAGGAGAAGGGATGGGATTGGGGAGTATGGCAGAGGATCCACAGCCTATATTTATAAGCCTTTGCGAGTGCTGCACTTAAAGGAGATGGGATGGGGAACGAAATTTCTGTAATTTTTTGTTACCAAATATGGAACATAATAATATAATAATACTAGTATAAGACCGTGCGAATTTTTTCCTAACAATTTTAAATTGAGAACATCCTTCACAACACCTTGCTAATTAAGTCCATCCGTCAAATGTTATATTTCTACACCATCAAGAAGGAAATGATATTCAGGCCAACAAAAAAAAAGAAATGATATTATATATAAAGAAATTACCACTATCTTACCACCAAAGTATGCTTATCTCCGTGAATAGATCTTGAAAATTGCTTGTGGACGGTTACCAATTTAGGGCATGTTCGGGGGCTATATTATTTCAATCCAAGTCAAGTTTATGGGATGAGATGAGATCAAGTTTAAATTGGATGAGATGAAATGATGTATTGGTGAACTAAAGTCTGCAGAATTTTTTTCTAATAAATATGTGATGAACTAAAGTCTTCTCCACTTTATTTTTAGGTTTTAAAGGTGAAAAGTGAAAGTTTGGTTCGGGCAACTCTTGATATTCTTGAAGTGGTGAGATCCATTTAGCTTTCTCTTCTCATTGGCTATGGAGGTTCTTTCCTGTGATCGGTTATTTTCTTTTAAATAACTTTTATGTCAGAGGTCAACATGGGCTTCTCTCACTACATGGATGATGAATATGAGAAGGAATTCAGAAGAATGAACTCTCCCAAGTATCTACACTTAAATAATAATAATAATAATAATAATATTAGTATTTTCATTACATTTGATGAAAGGTTCACTTGTGCTGAAATTTTGTTGTATAGTAGAATTTTTAGTTTCTATTGAGCTTTTCCCTATCTGTATTACATTGATGATTTGATTCTTTTTCATGTGATTGCAGACTTCAGAATGAGTTAATATCACTCATGGTAAGTCTCTCCGTCTTTCTTTTCATTTTATAGCTTGGTTTGAATTATTATGGCCCTGATGTCCTTCATTAATTGGTTTTTTCCCCATGATTGGAGAGGGTTTTGGGCTATATTTTGCTTATTTAACATTCAGTTTTCTGTTCAAATTCCTTAGTAAGGCATGGTATGGAGTATGGGACAATAGACTTAATCATGTAAAAACTAAACTTTGAATGCCATACCCTGCTTTTGAAATACTTGATTCTGTCCTCTCTTAAGGACAATATTCTCAAAGAAATTACTCTTTTTTTTTTTCAGTGACTTAGCTATAGTATGTTAGGTTCCAAACTCATGTAAAATTTGTTGTTTCATCAATATTTTTTTCATTTAAAGAGTACAGAATATAGATGCTAAAAACTGGTGTTTCATTAACAAGTTAAGTAAATTAGGCTGTCAAATGTTTTTGGGATACAACTTTGTCACATGGAGTACTATGTTTTTCAATTAAAGTATCCGGTTAGAGGACAGTTAATTTTAGTAAAACTGAGCAAAAGTAATATTCAAAAGGGTATGTGCATGGCTTTCTATATTGTTCTGAACTTGGACTTTGCTAATTTGTGCTTTTAGTTCTAAGATACCATTGTTCTACTTCATATTTTTCTGATTTAGAAGGGAAAAGATAGCAAAGTTATCTATATCTTTATTATAAAATTCTGTTGTTTGTTTATATTTTTTCTCTTATATAATTTATCCTGGAAGAGGTTATCTTTTATATTAATTCACTAACCTTTGTCATCTTCCCATCATAATTGCCTTGATTCTCATTATTGTACTTTCTTTGTGTCATGATTTCAATTATGGTAAATGAGTCTTCCCAATCGTATAGGAATAGGATTATGACGGTGGGCCTTTTGTAATTCTATATATTTGTTTGGTTATGATTCTTATAAACATTATAGATTTGTTTATTTGATATTCTATAGTCTTAAATTGAAGTTTGGAGTGGGTTATAGATAATGGCTTTGGGGATGAAGACCCACTTTCGTTTTTGGGTCTTCATATTACATTTGGGATTTCATTTGCATCATATTAGTTATGTTTCTTCTTCTAGAATCCTTTCATGTTGTGTATTTCCCATTAACCCTACAGTGACAGCCATTTTGGGGAGTCCTTTATAAGATAGACTTTTGATTGTTTGCTGCAATAATGTAAAGGAAAGTTGCAAGGTACTTGCACAAAAATTTCCTGGAGCTAAGAAAACAAAAATGACAAGGAATTGTACAATGGGATTGGTGCCGATGTCAAGTATTACAAACAAATGACAGAATAAACTAGATATAATATTAGGCAAGTTAGATTAGATTAATAGAGATAAAGATATAAATATATAGATAGATATAGATTATATAGATAATAATATAATATTATAAATAATAAATATTAGAATAAACTAGCAATTCAAAAAAAAGCTCCTCACGATTTCACATAAAAGATTTCTCACGATTATCTAATCACAATTCAGTTTCACTGTTTATCTCTCTTCTTAAAAGATGCGGATGTGACATTGACATTAATTTGAATGATAGATATCTACTTCCTTTATTAATGTCTCCTGTTAAGATAACGTGAACAACAATGCATCATCATTACCCGCATCAAACTAAATCTGGATGAAGTCGATGATCCTGTTCGTTTCCAAGTCCAGTTTGTTGGTATCATTGGCCTTGAATAATGGACAAAGTTAGCAAATCGTTCATCCATGATATGATAGTATTGACATACAGGTGTTATATTTCAAAATTCAAATGGGTAACATAACATCCATCTTCATATATTAATTTCAATTCAATTATTTAAAATTCCAATATAAAAATAATAAATGAAATTTACAGATAACATAAATATGAAATGGAGTCCCTATGAAGGGGATCGTACGCTTCTTTCAAGTGTTTCAACCAGTGTTGTCAAAATCGGACTGGACCGGACGGTCCGACCGCCAACCAAATGTGAAAGCGAGTGGGTTCGACCAAAAAATCAAATTGACAGTTGGACCGGATTGAACCGGACAAAACTGACGAACCGGGGTCGAACCACTGGACCGAACCATTTTGTGTTGAACTTGAAATTTGAGGGTCGAAATGTTGAATTTAATTAACTATTATGAATTTATGACTTATTAGATCTTGTTTAAGATACATTAAGTCCATTCACTTGCTNGAATTACTTTTTTGCCCCCCCCCCAAATTTGGCCAAAATAGCAAAACAACCCTTTCTTTAACGGAAAATTACACAAGCACTACTTCTGTTTAACAGCGAAACACACAGGTACCTTATGTGCAACTTTTGAAACCACAGGTACCTTTCCTGTATTTTACCCTAAATTAAATGCATCTCTTAAACCACAAACAAAAAACATATAGTATTTATATTTAATATATTAAAAATAATTATTTATTGAGTCATCCGGTCCGACCGATGGTTCAACCGGTTAAATCAATCAGACCGTGAACCGAATGCTTGTCCGAATGTCTATCTAGTTCGGTTTTGACAACACTTATTTCAACCTCAAGTTAGCGATGCACTAATCTTCAATGTTAAATTGATTTTAAGATTTTTTTATTTAGTTATGAATGGATGAGATACCTGGGAAGATGATTAATTCAACGATTTGGGAGATGCCATATCAACTTAATAATTCAATCTTAAAAATATTAAAATATACAATTTAATTACTAAAAGATTAAAATGATATATTTTTTAATTTTTAAAAAATTAAAATAATAAATTATTTTGTCCATAAAAAGAAGGTAAAAGAGTTATTTTTGTTTTAAATGTATGCATAAATTTCATTTTAATATTTTATGTTTCAAAATGTTCAAATTAATCTTAAATATTGATAAAATATTTTATTTTGATTCAAAATTATTTTATTCTAAAACTTATACAACTAAAAAAATATTTATTATTATTTTAAAAATTTACATCAAATAATGGCCAAATCTCAGTTCCATCTGCAACGCCTTCAAGCCTCAAACTCACTAGTCACTTAACAAAAAGCCCCTTTTACATTCCTTCCTTCCTTTATCCTCAACTAGTATGAAACCCGTGCGTTCGCGCGAGTTTTTCCTTCTTAAAACATATTATTGTACATATATTAATAACATTCAAATTGTAAATATATTGGATATATTAATAACATTCAAATTGTACATATATTAATCTATCCAATAACATTCAAAAGAGAACGACGGCAATGCTGACCGGAGCGTCGCAAAATGCCCAGTTCCGGCGAGGACTTTAAAGAAAAACAAGAAAGAGAGAGAAAGCTTGAAAGTTGGAAAATGCGAATGAGGGAGAAAGAGGGAAAAAATGGCGGTTTTGAAAGCAGGTTGCAAAAATCGAAAAGCTGCATTTATTACGCCACCCTCGATCTCCGTTTTGCCCATCATTGCGGAGTAAGAGCCAATCGGAAGCTGCCACGTGGCCACGACGTGCTGACATGCAAAAAGTGAAGTGACGTGAAACGTCAGCAAGGAAACTAGAAGGACAAGGGTTGGTGGCGCCAGATCCGTGAACGCCACATCAAGTTGGGTCGCCACCATCCAGAATCTCCGAGACAAAACTCGAGGCATCAACGCCAACAACGCAAGAAAGGCTACAGTCAGTGTCGAGAACGCCCTCGAGGAGGACTCCACTGATGGGGACAGAGCTTCACTTCTTTTGTTGGGACTAATGATAATAGGCCCAATAATTAGGAGGCCCAAATGGCAGAGCATGCCCTTGGTCCAGTAGGCTACAAACCCACCAGATGGATCACATAGGCATGAACGCCCTGTATCTCGCCATCAGATGTGGACGCCCACAATCACAAAGGGTGTGGGCGCCCACGCAGCAACAAATAAATAAACATTCCCTGAATCAATCAGGAGCCAATTAAGGATCGATCAAGATCCGCTGTCAATCAAGGCTAATTACTCAGAGATCATTTCCCTTGATAACGCATTAGCCATCCAAGCACCTTTCACAGAAAAAGAAATTACGTGAGAGCCAATGATCACAATCAGATCAGCCAGGATCACAATCAAGCATCCAGGCATTTATGGCTAGATCACGCCAGATCACCCTCAGGCAGTATAAAAGGTTAACCATTCACACTGGAAAAAGGTACGCTCTCTACTCAATCAATTGAAATTATCGAGCTCATAACCCCCTGTGCGTTCATTGTCTTGCAGGTAACCTTAAACCCAGAGTTACCTCATCTGAACCAGGTAATAACCCCCGACCGAAACCTAATTCATCATCGTTAATTATAGGCGACTTTTCAACGGGAATTGAAGATGTGTCGTCGAGAAGGCAAAGGACGTTGAAATGATTTTAATTATGCTGCATATGCTTTAGAGGTATTCGCTTTCCAATAAAATTTACAAGCTTAGTGTGCTTCTGCATTTTTGGCAGAATGCGGGCTTGTGCTTATAACGATAAATGAAATAATGAGCATTGGTTTTCGACCTTTATAAATGAGCTAATTTATATCTTGATAAACTATATTTTTTTTCTTCGAAAATGAACTACATTTTTCATTTAGATTTTTTGCTACACTTTAAAATATCTTATGAACTATATTTTTCATTTAGATTTTTTGCTACACTTTAAAATATCTTATTCATTTCTTGATTTAATGGTAGGAGAGAATATTGAAATTATATATATATATATATATATTGTGAATCATCATATTTTACACATTTCAAAATATAAATATACTAATCCAACGATTAAAGAGGACAACACTTCTCAAGGTTAAAAAAATCGGACCGGACCGGCCGGTTCAACCGGGTGGACCGTGAATTGGGACTCGGTCCGGTCCGATTCAGAGACAAAACCCGATGTGCATCAAACCGGTCAAAAGGCGGGAAAATCGGTGAGAACCGGCCGGTTCCCCAAATAACCGGTTTGGTTATTTTTCCTCCATTCTTTGTCTAGAACTACGAAATGAGGGAGAAAAAAATAAGGTACCAAATATAAAAAGAATATAAAAGTAGAAGAAGGAGAGTAGGAACTCAATATCAATGAACACATAAAACTAAAAGAAATTATTACAGATCTGATTCATAGGCTCCTTCTGGTGATAATACCTTGCTTCCAATTAAAATATAAATGCTAATTAGATGGTCATTAATGGGTAGGTTAATACTCATAAATTGTGTTGCTATTTTTCAATGAAAAGATAAATGCTGATTGGAGAGTGATTAATGGGTAGGTTGATTCTCATAAATTATGCTTATGGGTGTCAACTTTTTTTTTTTCATTCTTTTTTAGTTTTTTTATTTTTCAAATAAATATAATTTAATAACTAGTGTAATAATATTTAATGAAAGTAATTATTTATATTAAAATGATAGTATATTAAGATTTACTACATTATTATTTAATATATTTTGTTGATAATAGATAATTTTTATAATATATAAAATTAAAAAATATATATTTCATTATAAACAGTCAGACCGTGGTTGAACCCCGGTTGAACCATTGAACCTTAAACCCCTGCTTTGATCGGTTCAGTGTCCGGTCCGATTTTTAGAACTTGTACTTCTATAACCACCTTCCCTGTATGAGATGAATGAGTCTGAAGTCTGAACGAATGAGGGAATGAGTGTGAGTAACCGAATCCAATAGGGTTTGATCCCCCTCCACAATTCACATGCATGGATTAGACACCCTCTATGATTGATTCATATGCCTCCCCCATTCATGTTTCATGAACAGTAGCTTATAACTCCACTCTCACTTTCTGTTTGTTTTCTGGATTGACTATGACTTCCCTCCTTGTCCCCTACTTCCTACTCCTTTCATACCTCCAAAAATAGCAAGTTCCCTCGGTTTTCTATTCTCACGTTGTTTTGCTTAAAATATAGATAATTTGTTGGCTTCTATTTGTAGCTTCGACAGATTTAGGCACGCTTTTCCCACTAGCCAATTATTGAGGCTAGGGTGTAGGGACATCACTATCTATTCAAACATAATTCCATGACGCTAAGAGATAGTTTCTTTCTTCAATGACTAACGCCATGCACGGAGCACGCTCATATTGGTTCCGCTACAGCGTTTAACCACTTGACACTTGACCATTTGATAGGACAAATCAAGGTATAAAAGCTAAATGGACACAGACCTGTCTAATATTATTTCCAGAGCAAATCCACCTATGACAAGCAAATGCTGTTGATCTCAGATTTAGATTTTTTTTTAAGTGTAAATGTTGATGCAGTTTAGAGAAAGATAGGCAGAGGTAAACAAAAAAATAGAGTGAGTGACACTTTATTATTTTATAAGTTCATACTTTCTCTTTCTATATCTTCTTATCTCTCTAAACTATACTAGATACATTATCAATAACACTTTACTCTACCTGCAATCCAACGTAGGAAAACTTTTATTATTATTATAACGTGGGTGAGTCTATGATGCAAAGATGAAATCTTGACATGGGATGCAAAGAATTTTAAACCAATCAAATTTTAACATTTGGAATTAATAACCTGGAGAATAGGTAACCAACAGGTAATCAGAATATTATATATATTTACATCTTATATCCTAAATTTTATAATTTTTATACTTTTAGACTTGAAAGAATTAAAGGGAAACACAAATCAATTAACCTAAATAAATTGAACCAAGAGAGCCTTCTCCCTTAAAAAAAACGCAGACCTTCTGCCTTCTCACTCTAGCCTTCCTCACGCAAACGCAGACCTTCTTGGATTATTTCTTCAGGCTCTTGGCCAGCACGTTGAATGTCCCGCAAAACCCGCTTAACAAGATCAAAGTGAACTCCACCAGTGACAGACACTCGAAGATCAAGCAAAGGTCGTAATTTTTCACTTAAGGCATAGATGCCTTCTATGATGACAATACGGGAACTAGGAGAATTTCACAGAAGAAAATTAGGAAACTAACAGTAGATACACAATGAAATCCCAGTTTTGAATGGTATGATAGTACTTATTTTTGTTTATGAGGATTCAAACTTCAAAACTCTGTTCCAAAACCCCCTCACTAGACGAAGACATGAATGCAAAGACAAAACCAAACTTTCACGGCACCGCAATCTGCCGCCAGAAACTTTGAAACCCAGAATTCTTCGAAAGCCAAACACTGATTTCCATTGGCTACTCACTCGTCTTCCTCTCCTCTCCTTTGTGCTTCTTTTAACCAGGATTAAAATATAATTTCAGATTTCAGATTGGGGGTAAATGTTAATTTTTAAAGAATATAAATTTTACCTGTTTAACAGGTTTCCAATTGAATATTTAGAACCGTTAGATGAGATCTAACGGTTCAAATTAGGCCAAATCAGCCTTTGCATCCCATGTCAAGATTGTATCTTTACATTATAGACTCACCCTTATAACGTTAAAAAACTATTGACAATGTGGCAATAAAGTATACTTGCAAGAATTCTACACGTAAGAACGTAACTGTACAATCATGGTGGCAGTTGTATGCCTCAAGAATTGACATGATGACGAGACACCAAGGTCCATGCTTGGTCTAGTAGGCCTCAACTAAGGATCATACTTCATGCTTTTTACTATAGAGCTCAAAAAA
The DNA here is from genome assembly GCA_003254925.1 of Chamaecrista fasciculata. Classification (NCBI taxonomy): domain Eukaryota; kingdom Viridiplantae; phylum Streptophyta; class Magnoliopsida; order Fabales; family Fabaceae; genus Chamaecrista; species Chamaecrista fasciculata. The sequence continues at coordinate 108,518 of QANZ01034490.1, forward strand.
ACTGAAAAAGGATAGGCATATCTGATATATTGATCTGATAAAACGAAATCGATCCAATACAATTCAAAATTACATAGGGAAGAAAATAAAGGCAGATGAAGGCTAATTGTACTTCGCGGTAAGAACTGAATAGATAATGGACTTAAACACTGAAATCTCCCCCCTTCCTACATAGAACATCTAAAGCGCCCAGACAAATCCATTGCAGGAAATGTAAATGTTGACGCTTTTTTTTTTTTTCTGCACTGAAGCTGTGTTCCAAAAAGCTAACCATATGTTGAGAAGAAATCACAGATGTGAAATCGTTTGTAGCTTCCTACAGCCTTCCCCAGAGCACAAAAGAATTCCATCACTTTGTTGTTATTATGTTGATATTTCAGGAACAGAAACCGGAAATAATTGTCCCAGCAATATGCTCTAGGTGGCGGCAATAAAGTAGTTGAATGGACATGATTTGGTAATTCAAGTCAAAATCATTCCTGCACAAAGCAAATTGCTTAATAATTATCTCAAACTTTACAAGGGTACATTCAATGGCATCACCATAAAGTCATAAACTCAGTGGAGATATAAACGGTGAATAGTCTATTGATCTAGACAGATGCATGTCAAATCATATCAAAGCGATGAGCGAGAGAGGGCTTAATCCTTTCTATGTCTTCAATACCATTTTTCAAATTGCAGAGTAAAGCGGGCGAGGACGCCCGATAATTTAATAGGACTTAATCTCCATTTGATCAGCCTGCAAATATTTCCTTGAAGTGCAAGATGATCATAAGAAAAATGAAGAAAGTTAATTAACACTTACCACTTCTAATTTTACAATCACAAATAAATGTTTTACATTAAAGAAAAGAGAGAGAAATTGCAACCAGTCAGGGTACATTTCATTACCCTAATTTGCCCATTCATTTGATTAGATTTGAAAGACCGCTTGTATTTATCTACACGTTTTTTCTCTATACTCACATCATACACCCTTCTCATAACTACATACAGGTTGAATGGGATTTGGCTTTCATTTGATCAATCCTTTTCTCCCCATTCTAGATATTACTTCCCTAGCACATTTATATGTATCAGCATAACATATCAGCCAAGATAACAGAAGCCACGAACCATCAACAAAATAGCTCAAAATGAAGGTAAGTCTAAATTATAAATTTTAAATGCAAAATTTCTATAAATCCTTCTATTTCATCTCTGCCTTTCCTTGTTGCAGATAATTCAATGGGTGCACCGAAAATTTGGGCAGAATAGTTCTGACCCTTTCAAAGATTTCAAATTTGGTAATTATCTGTCTTAATTATCTTCCCCTATGGCTTCTCTTGTTCTATCATTATGGGCCTATGGGGGGAAGGGAATAAATTAAGTTTGACAATGAAAGTGAATCATAAAGTCAGGAATTTAGTAAATGCTAAAAATCATTACAAGTCCACTTCGATAAATCAGAGCAACTAGTAACTATCTACCAATGCAATTGCAAAAGCTGCTAATATTCACCAATAAACTAACTTATTTTTCAAAACTAATTTCAGGAAACCCTTGTTCTTGTCTTACACTACAGCTAGCAGCTGACAGCCATTACTCACATGCTAACCCAAGCTTCAACTCCACAAACCAATCTATATTCCCAAAGCCATACCAACAAGGAAGTGAAACATCTTGTTCTAAACATGAAGACAAGAGAATCAACGAGAAGTCCCAAGAAGATACATCTGAGCTCTTCACAGGCTTTCTCACCATTGGAACTCTTGGAGCAGAAACTTCCACTGAAGAGCCAGCAACACCAGCATTTGCCATGCCTTTAGAAAATATCACTAAGGGCAATGCAGCACTGACAGAAAATGACCTAAAGCTCATTAGTTATGAACTGGAGAAGTTCCTTGAAACTGGAGAAGACGAAGAAGAAAGGTCTTATGAATCGTCAGGAAGAAACAGCCATATTAGCACTATCACCCTTAGCAGCAAGCGAATCGATGGAGCTGAAGATAAAGATGATGGAAAAAGAACTGATTGCCCACTTCAAGGATATTTATTTGGGTCCTCAATTGAATTTCCAGTGACAACAAACGTGAGAAAAGAAAGAGTGTCACTAGGAGAGCTATTTCATAGGACAAAGATAACAAATCAAGACTCTCTAGAGACAAGAAAAAGTGGAGACACACAAGCCAAGCAAACACATAAACCTGCCATGCATATTGTGAAAAAGATGGTGAAAAAGGTCCTCACTTCTTCAAAGAGTTATCCCACTACAGAGGGCAGTGCTGGTTCTACTTCAACAAATAAAAAACTTCATAAGGTTAGTCTATCATTAGATCTTTATTACAAAACCTTCAACCACATTTCCCATGTTTGGCCCTATTAACCTTTGATTATTGCCTCTGCATTCTAACAACAAAGTGCCAATGAAAATTGAAACATATATTCATCTCTTCATAGTTCATAGTCACTCAGAATGATAACATAAACAAGAGGTATCAAACATAACAAATACAACTTAGAAAGTTCAGATAATCTGATTCCGAATGTTAGCCAAAATTTCAATAACCACAAAGCCACTGGTTGCTTGTTGCCATTAAGGATCATTTAACACAATAGAAATAAGGAAGCATCATAATAACTCCATCATATCAATATTTGAAACTAGTAGAGCCAACCTAGACACCATTAACTAGAAGTGTTCCAGTTAGAACTTTTCTTTTTCCAAGTACAATAGCATATAGCAGAAAATCTTTTAGTTACTATTAATCTACAACAATTTCAGTGAGAATGTGACAGATGATATTAATTCAAACTAACAAGTTGTTTAAGAATAATTGGTTTTTTCCTGTTGAGTATGTAGGTTCTACGTATGTTTCACAGAAAAGTCAATCCCGAAAATCCCATAAATGCAAAAGATTATATCAATTCCCACAAAGGTCACATCAAGAAGGTTCCCCATAATCACTCCAATGGATACAAAACTGGAGACCCAGCACACCTAGATCAAAGAAGAAGATTTTGCTCAGAGTCCAGGTCAAGAAAGTGTTCTCAACACTGTAACACATACTGGAACCCGCCCCAAAACAAGTCAAATTGCATTAGTTCTGGTGGAATCAGAGAACACTGGATCAAAACAGATGCAGATTGTAAGTCTTAAGTACATATAGCTTACAACTCCATTACATATACATGCATATCATACTAGATAGTAGTCTTCCATCAACATCATTATAATTTTTAAGTTGCCCAGAACTTTTAATCTCAATTATTTTCATTGCGACTTTGTGAGATATTAATTGGAGTGCCATGCTCATTCTAAATCATTTGGTTCGAAGAAATACAAATCATATTTTCCAGAAAGATTTCCATGTCCCATCACCTTAACATTGACCTCAAACTCAGCCAAAAACTGCCCAAAATCCAATCAGTAAACTTTTTGTGCAGAATGGCTTTAAAATACACTTTCGGCTATATTTCAAACAAAATCCTCAGCAGCTTTCCAGATTCCTAACAAACTAATGCATTATGGAACATCATGATATTGTCTAGACAGCATGAGAAGAAGATTAATGTTTATGTAATTTGACCTATATATGTTGGTGTTGTAGTCTTGGTGCTAGAGCTGCAGGAACTTAAGCCGTAAGAATATGGTAGTCAATGCTAACAAATCCAAGCTCAAAGGAGATATTGTCAATCCAGTATCTGATAATATGGTTATGTTATGCATCTACTTTTGAGTGCTAAAGTGATAATGTATTCAATATGAACAATTATTGTAACATCTGCTTCCAATAAGTAAACTTGATTCTTAATATGTCCCCTGGTTTTTGAAAGACTATAAAGAATTCTTATTGTTATTTGTGTCAGAACTAAAGCAAGATTATTAAATTAATAGCATGTTTGGCCAGATTTCTTGAAATGAAGAAGCTGCAAAGGGTACTTATTATGATATTTCGATGTGTTTGACTAAGCTTCTAAAAGGAAAAAAGAAAGCTACTTTTGAGTGGTAGCATAGACAAATTTTCTTGTTTAAAGGAAACAAAAAATTAAGGCTTCTGCCTTCTCATTTCAAATAAAAGCGTAGGAAAAAAAAAATCTTTGAAGACAAAAATTGTTGTACTCAAAATTATTAGTTACCATAATCACCATTCAAAGCAGCACATTCTCCATATGGAAAGCCAGAATAAGTATCCACACACCACTATACCATGCACAGGCACATTAGGGCAGGCACATTGCAAGAAAAGACATAGTGTTCCCACAAAGGAGTAGCCAATATTCCCAAATTAATTTCTAAATGAGTGGCTTGGAACATTATAGTTTCGGTGTTTCCATCTGGCCCTAGTTTTTTTTGTTATGTTGTTGATCTATGAAGCTTTATGCTTTCTCTTTATTTGTTTCGATTGTTCAAGATTTCGAATTTGATTATGTGATGCTTTGTCGTATGACTTGCCAATGGTCTTTAGATCTCGACCTCAATCATATAAATGTACAATTTTATGATCACATCCATTCAAAGTGTTCTTAATTCTAGGTAAAAATCAAAATCTGCCACAATCACATTCGAATTTTGATCTTATATGCCTAATCTTATGGTCACAAGTCCTAATGATCTTATAACCATGATCCTATCATAAAATCCAACCTTAAACAAAAGTTCAAGTATCATAATAGTAGTATACAACTATACATCAATAAGAATAGGTGTTTTATGGAAAATGTTTTTAGTGCAAACTGTTAAATGATTTATGACCTATTTTATAGAAACATGATGACTCTTGAATAGTCCTATTCTTATGAAAAAATACTACTACTGTACATATTTTTTATTTATTTTATAGAGAATGATAAAATCTTACATAAAATTTATCAACGACTACCAAAATGAATTTCCAAGACTTATCACGAGACCCTTCTCACCCACTAAAATTGTATTGTCATGCTAGAGGCATTAGAGCAAACTGTTACCTCCTTGGGTTTTGAAGGGGGTTTAAGAGTCCTTTTGACAGACCAAATTAAAAATTAAAATGTGTGTGTATATATATATTTGACAAGTGACTAGTTAAAATTTAACAAGCTGACTCCATCTTCCAAAGGTTGAACTTCTAGAGACACACAAGCACTAGAGATGGAAAAAACATAACATACCATCTGACTTCTAGAGATTGAACTTCAAGATCTCACATCACTAGGAGTTTTATAAGTATGCCATAGAGCTCAGCAACTTGTATAAATAACTTTAAATCATTTCTAAAAGCAAAATGATAATAAGTTTCCTTTAAAAACTTTCCAGTTTAAACATTCATGATGCAATGGAAGAACTTGAATGGAACTTAAAGCTCAAGGGCCTAACCTTGTATCACTGATGCTGATTAATAAGGAAATGAAAATTGCCACTTTTATAATGGTAGGGACTCCTCCTTAAGATTACCACCCATTTCCATCCTCCATGATTGATCAACTAGACTTGCTAACTCTCTGAAATGAGCACAGGAAGCCTGATGAGGAAAAATAACTGTACTAAAGCATTAACAGATTAAAGAAGAAAAAGAAACTTCTTTCAATAATGAGTTACAACCTGTTACATAAGAAGCAAAGAAAAATAAAAGCTTTCCAAACATTGAGGTCACGTGAAAGTGGAAACTCCATCAGTAATTGATTCTAAGTGTAAAAGATAACAATAGGAGTACCATGCACTCAATAAAGAGTAAAGACAATGCAAACAAGGCAAAGAAAAAAGGTCTCCTGTAAATTTACTACCTCCAAATTTTTTTTTTTATAAAAAAGGCAGTAACAACTCTACATCTCAATAATGAATCCAGAAACTGAATGTCCAAAGACTAAAAAAGTGCATTGACTTTAAGTCTTTAACCTTAGCATCCTGTCTACACCACTTTTGACAATCTTGATTACCAAGGATCTTATACCAACTATTTATGTCACAGCATATGTTGAAACACAAAAGCCATATAAACGTCAATTAATCACAAGACATGAGTGTATCCATCAACATCCATTTCTATTTTATCATTCTAGCAACAACCAAATTTAGAATCTCTAAATGTCTAAATGACAAGGGAAAACTACAAATTAAAACAAAGGACAACTCATTTCAAATATACAAAGGAATATGCAACATTATAATTTTTTTAAAAAATTCAAATATTTAAAGTAAGTAGGATATTAGGGAAAAAACCTCAAATCATGGCTAACAACTAGCACAGTTAGTTCATTTTTCAGATGCTTCAAAAGCTTCACAACATCTGCTCGTGCTTTCCAATCTGACCAGTATAGCAGAATTAGACACAGCTCAAGGAAATGAGATAGGCCATTAAAGAGCTAAGACTGGTACACCCAAACAGCCCAAAGTTTAAATAAGCATAGAATCTAACGGGTAAATCACATGCATTCAAGTTCAAAGACAACCAACGGAAAGTATAAAAAGGAGATATAAACTGATTCTTATACCAAGACCAGCAAGAGGCTCATCCAATATCAATAGGTCAGGGATATGAACCTGAAAATCACATAAGGAAGAAAAACCATAAAGCCAATTAACACAAGGTAGACTACCACCAGCTACAACTCAAAATGTGATTGCATTTTGTAAAGGTGCCAATCAAGTGAAGTAGTATAACTAACTCCTTTACCAGCAAGATGTCTTTGACTGGAATTTCAATATTAAAAACAGATTCTTACCAATTGTATTGCCAAGGCTAGGCGTCTCTTGTAACCACCACTAAGGGAGTGAGGGTCTTTATCCAAGGGGATCCCACTTAATCCAACCTACAGTTATGAATATAAAAGAACCCAATGTATGAACATGTGAATGTATAAAAAGAAAATATGTAGTCATACATAAATAATAAACATAAGTAAAAATATAAATGATTATGAAAATGTAATAAAATTATATTGAGGATTTAAGAAGAAAAAATGCTACACGGGGGACATAAATACCCAGTTAATTGCCCTCTGGAGTCTTAAAGCAAGATTCTCCCTCAATTGATAGTCACCCTTTTGTCTTGGCCACCCAAAAGTGACTTCATCCAGCACATTATCAGCCACAAAGTACCTACATTGCAGTTTATATGTGAGTAGAACCTTAGCAACTAAGTTCACAAAAAAATGAGAAATTATCATATAACACTATTATTTCCATTTCAGACAACTGTACTATACATTTCATATATTAACCAAATTAAAAATATATCTATTATTTTAAAGAATGAAAGGAAGATAATAAATATGGATGGTAAGAAATCCTCCATATAAATATAAAAGAGAGACACAACACAAAAAAAAAAAACATAAATGCAAGGCTGTCCAATCCCTTTGTATGTCTGACAACTGACAAAATAATTCCCTTAAAAAGTTAATTAGCTAACTATGAAACCAAATAAAAGCTCGAATGAAGAAAGAAATAAGGAGGAAAAAGTTAAATCCCATAAGAATGATATAGAGAAAGAAAATTTTCTTGATAGATAAGACAACAGCATGTCACCATAAAACTTTGACCCCTTTACTCCTTTCAAATCCTCAAAAAATAAAAGCTCCAACCTCTATGGTCTCATTTAATCAGAAAATGGGTAAAAGTTGCATAAATTAACTAGCATTTAATCATTAATGAGTGCTTACAATACAAGAAACATACAAATTGATATGTAAGTAATATAGTCATGCATTCACATGTCCCATGAAGTCAACACAAAGGCTTAGCCAATTGTTTGCCCACCCTCTCTTTGAACAGGGGATCCCCTCCTTGTAGAACCGGGGGGGGGGGGGGGGGGNGAGGAAAAAGTTAAATCCCATAAGAATGATATAGAGAAAGAAAATTTTCTTGATAGATAAGACAACAGCATGTCACCTAAATTTGATCATGTGTAATTGCGTATCTCTTTTCCATTTGAATGTCCCTAAATTTTGGACGTTGCTCTGTCAACATCAGAATATCCACACTGTATTGCTTCCCAGTTATGTTTCTATGCTTCTAAGGTTGAACTGTTTAAGGACTGTAGCAGTGCTATTGGTAAACTAAAAGTATAGATGATGTAGTAAAGATTTAGATCTCAAAAAAAAAAAACACCATGAAATACAGAGTAACAAAATCTTATGATATTACTATATATTTGTACCTCTCAGGAAACTGGAAGACAATGCCAACATTTTCCGGTAGCAGGGGCTGTGGTGATTGACATGGGTTGCCATCATTCCCATATCTTTGGATGTAAATGGACCCAGTGGTTGGTTTGGTTATTCCTGCAAGAAGCTAAATGGAGGAAACGTGGCAAGGGTGCATAGGCAGATAAGCAAACATAAGTGTGATGTCACTGATGAGAATAATTATGAAACCGCAAGAATTAAAACCAGAGGGGAAAAATCAGACAGACAAAGAGCAGACCTGCAAGAGAGTTGTTTTTCCACTTCCACTCTGTCCAAAAATTAGACCAAAACTGTGGTAATTGACAGAAACAAGTTACAAGCAGAAGTAAAAATACCTTGTTTATAGAAAAATGTAAGATGTCCAGTATGTAGATGACCAGTTGTCAAAGTCTATCACTGGAATAGTGAGGCTCAAGAAGTTATTTTATGAGTGAAGAGATGCAGTAGCAAGTAGCTTATGGTTTATGCCCTACTAACTCCAGAATCTGATCTAAAACTCACCCAAACCTCCCCTATCATGAAGCTCAAACTAATTTAGATTCTATTATTCTGTGTAAGGGGAAATCATCAAATTGTCTCTTCTATTGTAGGGAAAAAAATTTGTCTAAGGAAATAACGAATCATACATTATTGGGATAATTCCAGCTTAATATCAGTTATTAAGAATACAAAACCCATTCTGAACTTATTGCAGTAAATTTAAGTGGTAGCACGTACCTTTTCTCAGGAAGTGAAAAACTAATTGACTTCAAAAGGCTGAGCTGAGACCCTGGAGGCTGATAGCTAACATCTCTAACCTTAAGCAAAAGATTACATCCCTTTAGTGACTTTCAGCCATTTTCACTATAATACAGTCTCAAACGACGCAGGTACTTAGTGAATTGTAAAAAACATCTTATGCCAAGTGTAATTAAAATTAGAATCATTACTAATCTGGACCTTACCCACTGATGAATGTGCAGTTCTAAAGCAGTTACAACTTATAAACACAGTAAACTAAAGTATAGACTAAATACTTATATACTTTTATAGATTCTGAACCAGACAAGAAGTCCATAAACGAGTAATCGTCATCAGAGACTACTACATAAGAACCAAAACTGTTGATTTTACCTTATACTTAAGAATAGTAATTGGCGAAAATACGCAAATATGGACTGAGAAAACGTACCTCCAAGCAGGAGTGACCACAGTTGATTCTGAGAAGTTGAATTCTTGGAAATCCCAATCTGAAAGCAAAAAAAGATAAAACAACTGCAAATTGAATGAACCACAACATAAGAAAGCGGGATCCCAGTAAAACAATATATCAACCTACAATGCTTGCCTGAAACCAAAGCGTGATAAAGAAGCCGCCGCGATTGGTGGTTTTAGCATCCGCAATCCCATCGGTGACGGTAAGGTCGCCATATCCGCCACTCCTGCTTATTTTCTCCGACGGTTGAAATTGCTTTTGGATTTAACAGACCTTAAAACATTTTTTTTTACAGTTTACGACGTGTCTTTAGTCTTTACATTATATAAATTACAATTTTTTTTTGCCCAATATATAAAATTACAATATTTATTAAATTCATAATCAAGTACTTTTTCAGGCCAAAAAATAATCAAATATTTTTTCTAACAATATTCTTTATTTAAAATTGATAAAAAAATAATAATAATAAGATCTAAATTATACATATACTCCTTGAGTTTTAGGTAAAAAAACAAACACTTAAATTTTAAAATTTGACAAAAATACTTAATTTTTTAATTTCACTCATTTAAATTTTAAATTTTTAATCTTTTATAGACTATATTATCAATTTAGTCATAATAAAATATGATGTGAATTAACCGTGACTTATATTCTATAACCAAAAAAAAACAAGTGTAAAATAAATTTTCTTTACATGATATGAATTAGCTTTAGTTTTTAGACTCTCACCAGCATTCTTAATTGAATACTTAAAAAAAAAAAAACACTACAATACACTAAAACATGGTCAAAGTATGGTTTTTTTTTTTCCTGGCAGTTTCTGGTTCACTAGTCGTGAAGAATGTGATGCTTATTAGTAAATAAATCACAACAACTTCATCAATGAATAGCTTAATTGAGAAACATCGACTACCACGAAATCACAAATGACAAGAAGTGGTTAGGTCCATATGAACGAATACCATATGTATGAGAATTTCAACGTACTTGCTTATTCATTGGAATTTGGAACGAAGTTTCATAAAGACTTTGTGCTTTGTATCTATATTGAATAAAAATCACAAACTAACGAACAAGGATAAAGATCATATATGGTGGGTCTTATTCAAATTTAGTGCTTGAATTCAATATTTTCATGCATTTCTTATTCCTTCTCGACTTCTTCTTTTTTTTTTTTTTTTTTTTNTTTTTTTTTTTTTTTTGACAATTGTTTTCTCATTTGGGTTCGACTTTGACTCTTTTTCTTTTTTGGCCTGAAGGTTCGACTTTGACTTGTACTTTATTAATTTTCTTTCAAATACGTCACTTGAAAATTGAGATCTTAAATGTTACAAATACAGAATACTTTCTTTTTTGGCTAAACAAATACAGAATACTGACCGAGTTATTAATATGTTAGAATTTAGAAAGCCGATTTTCAATTTCTTGATTTGTTAATTGTTATTGGTCACTCATTTTTATTTATATATTATAATACATAAAAAGCGAAACCTCAGCTGGTCAGAAAATAAATTTGAGGTCGAAAGGTTTCCTTGTTCGAACTATCTTTTTCCTTTGTAATTTTTCTTTAAAGTAGGAAAAGAAACAGAGGGATTGTTATGATGCAGACCAGAATATATTAATGCTTCATTTGTACTGATAACAAATTTTGAAAATGACGAGAAAAGAAAGGAGATTTGTACATTTTCTACTCCACTGTAGACGTTGCTCTCATGATGGCACCTTTCTGTTGGTCTTTGACCACTAGTTAATGGCCTTTTTTTATATATAGCATAAAAAAAACGATGAGTTAATGTCCATTTATTTCAAAAACAAATGAAAGAAAAAGCCATTTCAATTTTGATGCCACTTTATTTTTTAGGCCAAAATACACTTTTGGTTCCTAATGTTTGGAGTAAGTTGTAATTCATCTCTCCTTTATTTTTTATTATTGCAATTTTGGTCCTACAAATTTTCTAAAAGTTTCACTATTTGATATAATGACTAAATATATATAATCATATCTCTCTCATTTTAAATTTGAATATGATAAGTCTATAAGTTATATATTACTTTTGACGAGTCATTTCTCTAGTCAATCAGAGTCATTAAAAATAATGTCAAATTAAGTTTCGTAAGCCAGTTACTCGTTTTAAGGCCAAATGAGCAAAAGTGATCATATATCTTTCATTTCAATTCCAAATAATTAGAGAATTCGAAGTAACATATATAATACTCTTAACGAGTTATTTTTCTGTCTGTTGAGATCATCAACAAATAAGGTTAAATCAAGGATTTCATTTTCTTCTAATAAATTTTCACTTTTTGGTTTCAAATATTCTTTCAATTTTGATTTAATCTTATTTGCTGATGCACCTAACTAGGAAAAAAAAAGATCACGTCAAAAGTAATTCGTAATTTCGAATTCGTTGTACTTTAGACTTGAAATGAAATAGACATGACAATTTTTGCTTATTTAATCGTGAAACGAGCGGCTCACTTTCAAAGCTCAATTTTAAATTGTTTGCTAACAGTTTCAATCAAACAAATAAAATACTCATCAAAAGTTACACATAGTTTCAAATTTGTTGCATTTAAACTTAAAACGAGAGATATATAATTACATTTAATTGTTAGGACCATAAGTGAAACTTTTAATAAAAATGTACGACCAAAATTATAACAAAAAAAATAGATAAAGGGTTGATTGTAACCTACTCTAAGTATAAGGGACTAAAGTATATTTTGGTCTATTTTTTATATAAAATACCATCTTATTAATTTTTTGGCTAAAGTGCATTTTTAGTCCTACAACTTTAGCAAAGGTTTCAATTTGATCTCATAACTTTTTTTGTTGCAATTTTGGTCCCATAACTTTGGCAAAGGTCTCAATTTGGTCCCATAACTTTTTTTGTTACAATTTTGGTCCCATAACTTCTAAAAACGTCTCACCGTTGGTCCCAAGATGATTTCCATCCGTCCCATAACTTTACCCATATTTGTCACGTCATCATCCAACTCTGTATGTCATATCATCTTTAGCGGTAGATAATAGATGAAAATCAGTATTGGGACCAACAGTGATACGTTTTCAATAGTTTTGGGACCAAAATTGCAACAAAAAAAGTTATGGGACCAAAATTGCAACAAAAAAAGTTATGGGACCAAATTGAAACCTTTGTCAAAGTTATGGGACCAAAAGTGCACTTTAACCTAATTTTTTTCAGAAAGCAATATAATAGAGCATTATTATTAATGAATGAATTTTTCTAATTAATTAGTGTGTCGTGATATTGATTAATTACGAAACATTAAAGTTTTAAAGTGCTTTGAAATTTAAAACACTAGTAAAAAAATCTTAAAAATTGCAAAAATAATATATATAGCAATATAAACTTTGTTTATTTGTAGACTTCATTTGTAAATTATAATTAAGTCTTTTAGTAATTTTTTTTTTGGTGGAAGTCTTTCAGTAATTGTTTAGCGTATCTATATCCTACTGAATATAAGAAACTCGAAACTAATTTCTGAGTTCCTTCTCTGTCTTTGGCCATTCAAAGTTGGAATTATCCTACTTAATTAACTCTACTCACCAACACGTTTTTAAAATTTCACATCCTTAAAAAAAAAAACAGTTCACATCCTTCCATTTAAAATTTTAAACAATATTAATCTATGCCCTTTTTATCAGGGTACTTTCGCGTGTTTCATGAACTATTTCGTGTGTGTATATATATATACATATACATAAATGAGGGGGATTGTAAGTTGGTGAAGAAATCAATCAATCAATGATGAAAAACACAGGGAAGAAAGTATTGCTCACATCCAACGGCGACGAGATCTCGCACAACATTGCTCTCCATTTAGCCAAACGAGGTTGCAGGTACATATATTTATATAATCCTTCTTCAATTTCTTAGTGCGTGTGTGTATATATATATATATAATTTCTTTTCTTTCCCTATAAGTGTTTGGTTGAGGGGAAAATATATATATATATAAGAGTGAATTTACAGGGTGTGTTTTGAGTTTCAGGGTAGTTTTGATGGGAGACGAGAGAAGCCTGAGGAGTATGGGCGAGAAAATCATGGGCTCTCTTAAGGGTACTGGTGCCCTTGTGGAGGTCATTGGGCTCAACATGGAGGAAGAAAGCCAAGCTGTTTTTGAGGACGCTGTGGAAAAGGCATGCACCATTCTGGGAAATTTGGACGCTTTTGTAAATTGTTACACTTATGAAGGTATATACATACATATGCATCCATATTATATACGGTCTAAATTCTCTTGGCATTCCTTAATTAATTCCCTAAAACATGAATATAGGCATTTCTGTGCAAGTGAACATTAAGGTTTTGGAGCAGTAGCAGAGTCATGAGTGGCGTGAGAATTAGTACTATCATAATGGGCATGTTAGTTTGAATATTTTAACTAGGAGGTGTAATTGAGTTTGATGAAGTAATTAAATGGAGGTGGTCCAAAACGTATGTGAATCTTGTAATTGTAGATAGTCTTACCTTATTCATTGGGATCTTTTGGGGGAAAATTTGGGTTAGTAATTAAGGCAAGTCGGTAGACTAGAGAACAGAAATGCATCTGCAATACAATATCAGAAGCAAATGCTAACTTGACATGACCCAACAACTACAAGAGATATAATGATATATGCAAAAGTACTAATTTCATTCCCAAACTTTACACCAATTTTCAATTTTGTCCCCAAACTTTTTTTGCTGTCAACTTCATCCCCAAACTTTACACAAGCTGTCAATTTCTTCCCCAATCTTTTTTTGCTGTCAATTTCATCCCTAAACTTTACATCAACTGTCAATTTCGTCCCCGATCTTTTACATTTTCGTCAATTTTATCCTTTGACTAACTTTTTTTTTATAAATTAACAACAGACTGCATCCTATTTTTAAATCTAAGTTAGGATTTGAGTTTCTTTTTCTATCAATTTTACATTATATATCGTTAGCCACATTAATTAATGCCCATTGCCCACCAATTCATTATCTTCTAAAATCTCTTGCTATAATTTGCTTGTGGATGTATGCACTATTTGTTTGGGAACAAGGGAACTAACGAATAATGAGTGATTTGAAACAGGAAAGATTCAAGAACATGTAGAGTTAAGTGAGGAAGAGTTTAAAAAAATAGTGAAGATAAATTACATGGGAGCATGGTATTTGTTGAAGGCTGTTGGGAAAAAGATGCGAGAGTTAAAAAGAGGAGGTTCCATCATATTCTTAACTTCCATAATTGGTGCCCACAGAGGGCTTTATCCAGGAGCTGCGGCATATGCTTCCGCCTTAGCTGGAGTCCACCAGCTAGTTAGGGTAACATTCAATACTCCTTTAAAAAAATAAATTAATAATTCAACCTTTGAAATATTATTAAAAAAATTAAAATGCACAATTTAGTTTATGAAAAATCAAAATAATATATTCATTAATTTTTTTTCATAAATTAAATAGTATTCTATTTTAATAATTTAATAATTAAAAAATAGGGTAAATTACACTTTGGTACCCTGTAGTTTGACCCTATTTCACTTTGGTACCCTGTGGTTTGAAACTTGACACTTTGGTACCCTGTGGTATTCTCCATTAACACTTTGGTACCCTTTGGAGCTATTTTGTAATTTTAACCATAACAAATTTTGCAAAAATTACATATTGACCCCAAAAAATTTTCAAAAAATTACAAATAGGTCCCTGGATACATATTATATAGGGACTAAAATGAAAAATTTAAAATTTTTTTGGGGTCAATATGTAATTTTTGTAAAATTTATTATGGTTAAAATTACAAAATAGCTCCAAAGGGTACCAAAGTGTTAATGGAGAATACCACAGGGTACCAAAGTGTCAAGTTTCAAACCACAGGGTACCAAAGTGAAATAGGGTCAAACCACAGGGTACCAAAGTGTAATTTACCCTAAAAAATATATTGTTTTAATCATTCAAAAATTAAACTATATATTTTAATCTTTTAACAATTTAATTATATTTTAAAATTCGAACCGTTATTTTACTTCTTCTTTCCATCTTTGTCCTCCATTCAAACACGCACACATATCTACAAAGATATTCTCAATGAGTTAACGTCGTAAGTTCAAGTTTTGTTATCCACTTCTTTTTTTTAAAAAGAATCCTATTAAAATGTTCGTTTATAAGTTTTCATAACTTAGCAATTACGGTGTATTTTTTTATTTTTATCCGTAATTTCACTCGAGAAACTGCTTTTATTGTTGGAGTGTCTTGGGCTAGCAAGTATTAGGCCTCATGGGAAGCCCATATAAGTGTGACAGATGGAGGTCGACCCAGACCCAATCTTCCACCTCTACTGTAGATCCTAAGCCCACAAGTTAAAAAAAAAAATAGCTATATAGGCCGTTTAAGAAAAGTGATTGCAAAGCTTAATCTTTATTTATGATAACAGTAAAACAATATTAGATTATTAATGGATTATTATGGATAATTCAGGCATCGGCTATGGAAATAGGGAAGTATAATGTGAGAGTAAACGCGATCGCACGTGGTGTGCACGTGGAAGATGAATACCCAAAATCAGTGGGAAAGGAAAGAGCAGAGAAGCTAGTGAAAGACGCAGCACCAATGGAAAGATGGCTAGATGTTAAGAGAGACGTTTCTTCCACAGTGATATATCTCATTAGTGACGGTTCTCGTTACATGACAGGAACTACCATTTTTGTCGATGGAGCACAATCCTTAACCAGGCCTAGGCTACGTTCTTATATGTGATCCATATTATATTCATTCATTATAATTCATATATTAATCTTCATCGTTCTCTACTCTTCTTCGTGCATGTGTCGTCCAATGCCAACCAATATTGAATTAATAAATCATGCTTTCATTTTTTTTAATTAAATCCAAATGATTGTGTGTGGGACTATTATTAAATGCATATATATATGGCATGCGCGCGTTTGTTTGATTTAATTAAAATTCAACTAAAACATGAAATGAATAATTTAAACATTAGAGGACGCGTAACTTATTGGGTTATTGAGTATAATATGCGATACTAGAATTACAAAAGCTGACGGTAGCTATGACGCTCAGCCTCACGCCTCACTCACCATGCGCTGCGTTTTGATCATTGATCACTGTTTGAACTTGAAGCTATATATATATATATTTATTGTTAGGCGGAAGCACAAGCCACACATCAAATAAACGAAGAGGAAATAGACACAAATTTTTAATGTGATTTTGTGCCTCAAAACCTACTCCACAATCCACATGGACAAACTTCACTATTTGTAATTTTTGCACGGAAAAAATTACAAACATTTCTCAATATAATTTTTTAACAAAAAAATTGAAAATACTCTCTCACAAATGACACACAATTACCCAAACCCCAATACATCTTTAAAATTTCTATGTAAGTTGTGGTACCTTAGAAGCTCATATCTCACTCTTATTTATACAAGCCTCACACCCTTCTATTTTTTATTCCCACTAGGACTTGAGAGGAACCCAACATATATAATATATATATATATATCTCACAATACAGAGTTCAACTTCTCAAGAGTTTGAATTCTTTAATTTTACAACATTATTCTATCTTAAAACAAGATAGTTGTACTAATTTGAAATAAAACTTCTAAGTCAAAGTTATATATATGAGAATCGCCTGCCTATCTAGATCTTCGATCATTATTGTCAACAAAACCATGTCAAGTTGTCTATTATATATTTTCATTTTATTCAAACAGAAAGATTATTACATGACTCAATCGCTTCAATTATAAGCAAGATAAAGATTTTAGGCATAAAATTAAAGAAGATGAGAACATTCCACAGTTTTAAGAAAGAGCTACTAATTTTATATGGAACAAATTCGATCAATTTCAGATTTAATGTATTTATACACTTAAATTAATTATAGAGAACTTTTATTGATATTTTACTTGTTAGATGGAGTGCGATCATGAGGGTAAAAGTATTTTTAGTTTTTTAGTCTACGTTATAGTAAATGACTATCATGATTTGATTTCATGTATTTATATCTTCATTATAGGATAATTGTTGTTATATATATTTTAGCTAAGAATCTAATCAAGATTACCTTTTTTTGTAATTAGATATGTAAAGAGGCTAATAATTATTAGTTGGGCTATCTCAAAAAACTTAAGAACGCCCATATCAATTTACAATTTGATATATACAAGACTTTTTAGCTTTAAAATAACTAATGTTGGGTCTTAAATTTTAGATTGAGGAGGGCTTGTTATATTATTCTTTCAAATTTTGAGCTCATATCACTTTCATGTGATGATCTATAGTCCAATTCCGTGTTTATATTTGATTACACCGCGTGACATTCACTTGTGTTTAACAATCTGATCATATCTTGCTAAATTTCACGGTCAGGATTTGTTATATATAGATATATATATAGAGAGAGAGAGGTTGGTGTTTATTCTAGTCTTTAGATCTTGGAAGAATTTATGTCTGCATATGCAATAAATATAGGTGAGTTGGCTCCGAATCTAGAAGGAACTTTTCTTATACGCAAGTCAAACTTAATGAAAGTCCAAAATGAAGCCTCGTTAAGAAAAAAGTTAGGCACATACATCCTACATTATTCAGGATCAGTATAATTATAACGAACTGGTCGCGCCAATCTCCTGCAGTGTTGATTAATTAATTAAATTTAACATTTTATATTTGGTTGCCAATATTTCACTACAATACTTTCCTAATCCGATATATGCTTTGAGAAGCCTATGTATATATGTATCAATCATATTTGTGAGTTGGCATTGAAATGCTGAAGCAAATTTGTCACAAATACCCACCTCAATTAAGCTTTCATAGTTACTGTTTTTTTTTGTTAAGCTTGATGAAATTAATTTATGAGTAAACTAATTAATGAGTTTAAAAATTTAATAAAAACCCTTATATCCGGGTGATCAATTACGTACCAATGAAATATTGATCTAAATAATAAGCATCACGATATCATTTAAGCAAAGTCTTAATCAAATTCAAGATCTTGTAAATATAACTATTTCTACCGAGAGACTATAGACAAGTGTGTGACGTAGGTTGCGTCTGAACTAGTCAAGGGCGAAATTTTAGGCAAAACTTATATCAAGTTCTATACATCATTGCTACCAAGTTCTCCAATTGACATTTGCACGTGACAAAAATTTTATACATGATCAATCATGATAGAGAGAGAATATTAAACATCATTTGTTGCATGACCAATCATTGAAGAGAGAAAATAAAATTAAAACTTGTGATTGGAGAAATTTGATAGTAAGGATATAAATAACTTGATATAAGTTTTTCTCGAAATTTTAGAGTCTAAGCAAGCAACCAAAAAATTATACCGGATGAATTTAATCTCATGCAAAATTATCAAATTGAAAATAGGTAAGTGATCTAGTAAAATAATCGTGAAAAATATTAAAAATAAAAAATACATGTTAAGATTTGGAAATATTAATTTGAATTAAAAATGCATGAGAAATCGATATGTTGGTAATTTTAATTATTTGTTTCCCAAGCAATTCTCAACCATTTCAATAGTGATGTATATATTATTCAGTCAAACAAGCCATGCATGCAAATGGATAAAGACGTGTTCAATATGACAGAAACACAACAGTGTTTTTCATATGCAACAAACAAATTGAAGGAAGCGCGCTCAACCACAACTCATGAAAATTCTAATGTCAATATGAAATATAGACAAGACATGTATATAAGCGAGTAATTTCTTGCTCTAATTTTCTTCCGATCGATGTTTGCATGCTTTGAACCAACAATAACACATGGTCCAAGCCAATTGATTGTTATTTGAAACAAGATAAGGAAAAACTCAAAATCAGTCCAACCACTACCTGTCCTTTTAAATCAACAAGTGATGAAAACTACGTTGTCTTGTGATTTCGCACAACAAATGGAGAAAAAAAAAAAACTCTAATTGCATGAAAGAATTATCANTTTGATATATATTATAGTCCAAATAATATTATTGAGTGTGAATTTATAGAGTTTGCAAAATATGATAGTTGACTATATCCAAAAAGAAAAATCAGAGATTTGGAGATGATGATTAATTTGGCTAATTACACTCTCAAACTTGAGTGTGAATTTAAAAACAAAAAATAGTCCAAAAATGGGAGTTTTATATATTTAGTTGGCTATCCATATATAATTATTTGTAATTGCAAGGCAGAGGATGGATATTATATAGTGGTAGACCCACCCAAATGCAAAGAAAATAATGGAAGTGGGAGGTGCTTGGAATTTTCTGCGAACTGTGAAGTAAGATTTGTGAAAAATTGGGCAAAGGTGATGGTGATGTTTGAACAGAGGAAAGAAACTAAAGAAACAAAGTTATTGAGACTCAAAGAGGTTAGATGGGTCGTTTGCCACCTACAAACAGGAATAAATAAAATGAATATATACATTATATATGTGTGTAAATGTGACATGTGACCATTTGACGTTTCAAAATGAGTTTGAATAATCTGCATTTGAATGCTCTGCTTTGTCAAAATTATCATGACATGTAGAAAAGAGGCTGCGCGCTCGCACCTAACTCCTATAATATTGTATTATTTCCCTTTTTTATAAACTTAGCTTATTGATCAATATATATATAATACAATACCCCACATGCTTCTCTTGACTATGCCTTTTCCCAAAATATGCAAAAAACGAAACCTCCTCGCTCTCTCCATCCTCTTTCCCACATCAATATATAATTCATATATAGCAAATTAGGATGGAAGTGAACTATAGCTAATAGTATATATTCATGAACACGTGCATGGCTGCGGGCGGACGAAAATTAAATATTTTTTCCGTGACCATGATATATATATACATGAATTGAATCTTATCCCTTGGGTCTCCAATTCTTGACTATTCTGCCTTTTCTGCTTTTAATGACAGATTCTGGTCACTCTCAATTAAGCGAGCGCTATTCAAAATATCTAGTTTAATAATTACCGAAGACTTCTCGAAGGAGTTAACAACAAATACTATATATATATTGCCCTTTTAATTTCTATAAAGGAGAGATATAATTAAAAAAAACAATAATATAATGAGGGGCGGAGGCAGAATTTTTGGTTGGGGGCCATTATAAATTTTTTATAAAAATGAGGGAGGCCACTCATATAACTTTTATAAATTTTTTTAACAATTATAAAAACTTAAATGAAGTTATTGCTAATATAATTATATATACATGCAATTTAAAGCTATGTTTTATATTTATTTATGTATGTATATATGTATGTATGTATGTATACATTCATGTTATAGTATATGTATATTTATTAGTACTTGTTGACAATTCACAAGTTCTGCCTATATATCCAAATGCATATTATAATTAGATGGGCTTCTGGTGACGTTTGACGCTTTGAAATTAAAAATAAAATCACCAAGTTTGAATAGTAGTTTGGTCAACGTCAAAGACCTCGTGCACGTGTATACACTAAACAAACTGTTCAAAATTCAATATATAGTGGAGAAACGACGGAGCAGATAAGGGAATATTCACTAGTATAAAATTACACCGATGCAGTCTAGCTTTTTGCATTTGATCCTAAACTTTGATGTTTATGAAGAAGCTAGCCAGAATTATTAACAACAATAAACACGAGAAACCCTTCTTTAATTTTTACAGATCGATCACCCCAACAAGTCATTAATATTAATGATAATTAATTTCTGATATAATTGACGAAATAATATCCCTTTGACTAACAACCTACCTTGAAACCCCCTTTTACCAGACAAATTCTGTCTATACAGCACATGGTTTTCATTACCTCTTTTTTCCAACTTGCTAGCTTAATTTCATGGAAGCTGCAGGTTTCGCAGAGATGCATGCATACTATGACAAAATTAAAGCGATGACACATTATTAACGGGACCTGCCATTATTATAAAAAAATATATTTCATAATTATTTAAAGATTGATCTCTAAATAAAAAACGCACAAGAAGTCCATGTTGGGCTTCTTAGAGGAGTCCACGTGTTAAGCGTGATATCAGTAAAAAGGCAAATTAAAATTAATCGCTTACCATATAACCCGCAACTCATGCACAAGTTTATGAATGAATCATCAATATTTAATTAATCTTACTTGTGTGTGATAACTAATAACCCTACTAATTAAGTTACACGCACATTCTTCTCTGTTTTTGTATATACAACTTTTTTATCTTTACCCAATTGAAAAAATATCAGATGAAATGAATGGCAATTGGCATATATATATATATATATATATATATGAAACAGTACACACACTCACGTCTTTATCCTAATGATGAAGCCGCCTCAAGTTTCCACCAAATAAGCGAGCCTAAGCTGCCGATAATCAATGAACTTCATTTTTTTTCTTTTTCTCACGTCCTTAGTATCTTTTCTATAATTAATTTACGTGCCGTTTACGACACTATATATCCGCTTCGTACTGTTGCTATTTATATATATTTAAATAAAATAAATAAATAAACTTTTATTCTCTTGTGGACTTTAATTTGTTTGTTCCCTTTTGCTTCACTCATTATATTATTCGGTGTATGTATCCCTGATTTTCATTAGGCGCCACACTAGTACACCACTCCAATTAGCTATAGCTAGCGCCGCCCCACCATTATTTATATTTCGAACTCTTCCACTTTTTACCATTTATTCTTCTTCTCCAACTCTTCTTTTTCTTCTTGCTTTCTTTCTCTGTTCTACAAGCAGAGTGATTGATCGAGAAGAATATATATAAGGCGGATTTTAATTAATTATATACATATATTTCTAATTGTTTTTTCAATTAATGGAGAATAACTACCCCATGTTGTTCCCTTGTCCCGATCCTTCGAGCTATTCGATTTCGAGTGGTAGTGGAGTTCATAATGGTAATTTGAGCAATTTCGAGGGTCAGAAATCGTCATCATCAAATGGGTTTCTGAATTTGAGGGCTGGTGGTGGTGATCATCACGAGAAGAGTGATCATATTAATATTATTCATAATTTGCAGAAAAGTAATAGTGATGATCATGAGGAGCAGCAGGGTAATATGAATATGATGATGATTAATAATTCAGGGGGTAAGAATAAGAAGGGAGAGAAGAAGGTGAGAAAGCCTAGATATGCTTTCCAAACAAGGAGTCATGTTGATATTCTTGATGATGGCTATCGATGGAGAAAATATGGCCAGAAAGCCGTCAAAAACAACAAATTCCCCAGGTGAATTTCATTTCCTTATTATTTCTCATATTTTCTTCAATTGATTTTCCCAAACACTTACACACCCACCATTTGATTCATCATATATTCATATTCATAACTTGTGAATGACTTTTTTTTGATAGATTTTTGTTCATGTATATTGATTCCTAGGCAATTAAATTAAATTAATGTCGCAATTTATTGGGATAGCTAGCTTGCCAACTTTGACTTGGCTTATCATTATTGTACATATATGTATATATGTATGTTCCTTAGTTAATTCGATCTTTTTCCCTTAGTTATCAAGAAAGTGAAAAGCCCTTTGCTGAATTTATCGAGAACGTACGAGATTGTGCTGATTGAATTCATCTAACTGATTAGGTGAAACATTATTCTGCAAATTCTTGCTATTCATGATATTGACTTGATTGTGTGGGGCATTGGGGAAGGTGCGCCTTGAACAAAATTGTACGGCAACATATATGATCATTTTAATTAATTTGCTTCTTTAGAGAAATGAATATATAAAATAATAATTAATAAACTCGATGATCTTCATTTCTTGGCTAGGGTTTTCTTCCGGAACTTTATATGATATTAAATTATTAATTAATTACTAATCTTTAATTCCAAACCATATTATATATATATATACGTGGTTAATTTGTTTTGCAAAAGATGAAGAAACGGTGGACCAAGTTAGTGTATGAGAGATGTGAGAGCAAGAGAATTCTGAAAGGTGAGAAGTAGCTAACCTTAGTTTGCTGGGTTGAGCTCTATTTATAGAGCAGGGGAGAGTGGTGGCCAGCGCGCGGGGCGCACCACGTAGTCAGGCACGATCTCCACCAGCGGGAGTGGTGGAGACCGAGATTTGCACGACAAGGCAATCGTGGGTGATTGCGTGTCGCATTACTGGGCGGGCGCCAGGCGACTGGAGAACGTGGGTATGACTAAGTCCGTGACCCACGATCTCCACCAGCGAGGATTGCGGAACAAGGCAGTCGTGGGTGATTGCGTGTTAATCTAGAGGCGCGCGCCATGACCCTGGATGAATCACGACCGCCCCTAAGTGTGCAGAGGGCACTTGATTGGCTTGAGTACGCCTTGCCAGGTTTGGAGAGAAGAGGCCCGATTCGAGGACCATTTAGGCGTACGCCCAAATAGTGATGTATCAAAAGAGATGTCAATTATTATTTTAGCTACGTACACAGATACATCCACATGTATAAATGAAATGATGAATTAATATAGTAGATATGTATGAAATAATGAACTGATCATTGGTTTTGGTTGGATATATATAAAAATGCAGGAGCTACTACAGGTGTACCCATCAAGGGTGCAATGTGAAGAAGCAAGTGCAACGACTAACGAAAGACGAGGGAGTCGTAGTGACCACATATGAGGGAGTCCACACTCACCCAATTGAAAAGACCACCGACAACTTCGAGCACATTTTGAGCCAGATGCAAATATACACTCCCTTTTAGAACACACACACACATATATATATATATATATATATACTCCCTTATTACCCAATTTGATCCTTTTTCACATACATATATACATACATTTACATGCATGCATGCATGAGTATATATGAATGTTTATGCACTGATATGCATATGCGCGGGGAGGATAACAAATAAATTAGTCAATATAGGACTCTTGGACTTGGGGTAATTAGCAACCACCATATCCACCTTTGTTATTTAGGCAATCTCTTCTTTCTTTTATTTGTGATGTTAATTAATTAGTTATTAATTAGGCCATGTAAATTGAGCGCTCTAGCTAGCTACTCATGAGTACTGCTGATGAAGCTGAACTATATTTATGTAGTTTCTCAGATTAATTCATATCCTTTATTTATTTTCTTTACTTAACATCATTCGATCATTAGATGATCACTGCTTTAATTAATTTCTTCTTAGCTTTTACTTGTTGAAATGTATACCTGCGTGCAGCTAGCTATAGCAGAAATAAAGTCAGCTTTTTTAAATATGCATATTGAAGAGGGCTCAAAATATCTCTTTTAGTTTAATTAATTTTTCTTATTTATGCATATCCTTGCCTCATATTAATGTTGTGCGTGGTTGAAAAAAGGATTTCTTGAGGCTTCAGGAATTATCATTCTTTTATGTGTATGGAGCTACTTAGGGGTGAGCAAACCAACCCGCCAACCCGCGAGCCCGCAGAAACCAACCCAACCCGCAGCTATGGGTTGGGTTGGTTCGGGTTCGCGGGTTGGTTTGGGTTCAAAATTCTCAACCCGCACCCTTGCGGGTTTGGGGTTTTTCAACCCAACCCAACCCGCGAGCCCGCATATAATTTTTTTTATTTTTAAATTTATTTTTTATAAATATTTATATATTTTTATATAAATTTTGTATGTTTTCTTATGTATTTATACTATTAGTTCTTTATAAATAAGATATTTTGATTTTAAAATTTACATAATTACATATAT
>QANZ01034490.1:133614-144647 GCA_003254925.1 Chamaecrista fasciculata
AAGACATATTATTGCTTACAATGATCCTTCTTCCTAACATATATACATGCATATATTGCTTGTTAAGCTATACATGATCTTAAAGTTAAACGATAATTATCTATATACATATGAAGCGTTTTTACATAATAATGATTCATTATTTTGTGCATATATTAATTTATTATTATATGTATATATGTATATACATTATACACACTGTGTGCATATGCATGATGATATATATATATATATGTGATGATGATATTTTGGCATCAATATGTACAAGTCTTATTAATTAAATACCCTATATATCATCTAGGATTATACATGCATATGTATATATGTATATACATTATACACACACTAAAAAATGATTATTTTCAATTAATTAATTTCAACAACTATATATCACTTTTTGTTGGAAATAGAATTATATCTATCACAAATTCTTAACCCCCCAAAAAGTTAACAATAAACATATTTTTATTAATTAGTAACTGCTTTAATAATTCAAAATTATTATTGACGATAAATAATTGTCAAAAAAATCTTTTGATAAATTGCATTCCACGTACGAAAAAAGTTAAGGAGAGAAATGCTATATTATTATATACCCCACCATCTGCAGGGCTAGCTGCACGGACATTCAAAATAATGTGGACATTCATCGATCCATCATCACTCTTCTTTAATTTAAAATTGCATACTGTGCGTGAATTTCAAAAATGTCAAAACTAATAGTTATGGGCTATTTAATTAAACCATTGCCATGCTAATAGTAGCATTTAAGTGTGTTTCTCCATATCAAATGGTTTAGGAATATAGGGTATTTAATTAATAAGACTTGTACATATTTTTTTTTCGTAGAAATAGGCATATACTGATAATAGATAAGCAAACGTACAGTACTGAGGGGCCGATGAGACCACCCAAACAAAATACATCAAAAGGACAGAAACTAACCAATACCTCTAGGGGGTATGGATACCTAATCTGTCCATAGAGAAAACCATAGCAGCAAAAAGAAGGAACAGAGTTCATAGAAACAAAATTACAATGAGATATCAAAGCATGAGCAGCAAGGGTATCAGCACAGTTATTTCCCTCTCTGAAAACATGAGAAATCTTGGTCTGCCTAAAACAGTTGAGGGATGACCTGCAATGAAGAACAATAGGTGCAAGCTGATGTAAATGATTTAAATTCTGATCAGATAACAGAGAGACTTGTACATATTGATGCCAATGTCTAATTAATAACTATTCATTATTCTCAATAGATTGATGCCAATGGTTCAGGAATATAGGGTACTAGGGGCTTTGCGTGCCCTAACGGGCACGCAAATATGTATGTAAAATAAATAAGAGACTAAATTGTTAACTTAGTAAAGAAAGAGAGATCAAATAGTAAATTTTCTCTTATTTTTAATTTCATAGACTATAATTTTAAACATAGACGACCAGAAAGGGGTGGAGCCATATAATATAAGGTATATCATTATATATATCATCAATTCTTATTCTCAATAATCTCTATTCATTATTCAATCAACTCTTCTACCTACAATTCCAAACGTGCAAACAGCACAGAGTGTCACATTTAACTATGAAAATTTTTTGGACAAAATAGTCATGGCAATTAGCAGTAAATACCTTAGTTAACATTTAAAAAAAAAACTTTCATCTTCAATAATCATCTAGGATTATGATTCAATAATAGTCCACTAAACCCCTAAATTATCGACAATTAATGATTAAGGATGTTATTGATTAATCTCACATCGGAGCTGCTTGACCACCATGGGACTTGCAGACTTGCCAAAGCATAATCATGGAGCAAAGGAGCAATTCCAACACGTGTGTTGTGTGATCGTGAGTTGACCATTTTTTTTTTTGACATAAATGGCAAGTCATAGATACAAAACCCGTTCAAGAACATGGAATGGGGGAAGGGAGTCCACCAAAGGAAAAGAAAACAATATATATAGAACAACCCTTAACTCCCAAGACTTAAACAGAGAACACGATAAGCTCCAACCTACAAGGCCTAACCTGGCAACACACCAGGTGGAGATGCAACCGGAAACAGATGGAAACCACACCAAGGCAGAAAAATTTCACCCAAACAACACATAAGGGCTAAAGAAATTAATCTACCACTAAACAACTCTCAGCCTACTCAAACAACAAAGAAGAAGGAAACATTTTGCTCAGATCATCAGAAGCTACCCTTCTTCATAAGTTGTAGATCAGGAAGAAAATTGTTCACACAAAACAGAGACCAGAAATAACAAAGAAAGAAAAAAAAACCTTCCCTACTGGAAGGGAGACAAAGAGGGGTACAATGGAATAATCAAGGAAAGATAGAAAGGTTTCAAACATGTCACCCAAAAATGAGCACAGAATAACAACCTTTACAANAAAAAGTTATGGGACCAAAATGAAACCTTTGTCATAGTTATGGGACCAAAATTGCAACAAAAAAAGTTATAGGACCAAAATGAAACTTTTGTCATAGTTATGGGACCAAAAGTGCACTTAAGCCTTTTTTGCATTGACTACTATCAATAGACTAATAGAGACAAATGGAATAATCGTATATTTTTTATATCCTCAAGTTTAATTAGCCTAGCTGTGTTTTACGTATGTGCCAAGAATAACACCACCTAACACCAAGAGATCAACAATTTGGTGAAGGCGAATGCAACAACATTAGTCTAAGTAAGCTGTGAAGTTGAGTATTTTACATAGAGTCGTATAGAATATAAACAAACGTATAAAGTGGCAAAATAAAATCTGGTATCGATAGTGATAAGCTAATTATTAAATAGAGGAAACACATAATTATTAAAGGGTAAATTACACTTTGGTACCCTGTGGTTTGACCCTATTTCACTTTGGTACCCTGTGGTTTGAAACTTGACACTTTGGTACCCTGTGGTATTCTCCATTACCACTTTGGTACCCTTTGGAGCTATTATGTAATTTTAACCATAACAAATTTTGCAAAAATTACATATTGACCCCAACAAATTTTCAAAAAATTACAAATAGGTCCCTGGATACATATTATATAGGGACTAAAATGAAAAATTTAAAATTTTTTTGGGGTCAATATGTAATTTTTGTAAAATTTATTATGGTTAAAATTACAAAATAACTCCAAAGGGTACCAAAGTGTTAATGGAGAATACCACAGGATACCAAAGTGTCAAGTTTCAAACCACAGGGTACCAAAGTGAAATAGGGTCAAACCACATGGTACCAAAGTGTAATTTACCCATTATTTAAATAGGAGATACTGTACGCAGTATGCGAAGATACTATACCTGTATACCATGTACTTCTTTTTTGTATAGAGTTTAATTCGTACAATAATGTCAAATTGTCAATCACCTATCACTTACTTATCCATTCATTTCAATATATTTTATTTTCTAATAACTCGCGCGTGACGCGTCCATATAACTCACCATAAACATCACAGATTTAATTATGTTATGAATTAGATTAAAAGATAAATTAGTGAGAGAGAGAGAGAGAGAGAGAGAGAGAGAGAATGAAAATAACTAGTGATTTGTTTAATTGAGGCACAAAGGGCGCACGCGTTGCCAAATTATAAATTATTGAAGATGGTGGTATATATAGAGGATGGGTATCTACTAATCTACTAATCTACTAATCTACTATCTACTAATCTACTAATCTACTAATCTACTATCTACTAATCTACTAATCTACTAATCTAATCTAAAGACATAAAAGGAGACCCCATTTAGATTGACTACCGAAAATCATCCACGTGGCCTGTGCATTTAAATGTATTTATTGCCTGTTGTCCAATTGAACCATGCCACCTGTCTATTTTCATTTAATNCTGTGTGTGTGTGTTGTGTGGAGAAGGGGTAAGATAAAATGACGTGTCATTGCGTTGGTTGATGACATGGAACATATATAAAAGCAACAAGACCATGGGAGCAAATAACGAGAAGAAAGGAAGAAAGGCGCCACGTGGAAGGCCTTCAAGATGAGTTTTGGTGGTCGCACCACTAAATGCCAAATCAAAAACTTGGATTTATATTTATTATTTAAAGTTTAAACAAACAAACATCCAATAATTGAAGTTGACGATGTTTCCATTTGTTGATTGCTGTAATAATTATATATATATATATATATATTTTATATTTAGGAATTTGAAAATTACAAGAGAAGATAGCAAGAGATTAAATTTTTTTAATTTCTTATTCTTCTCTTCTTTCATAAATTTGAAATATCTTTTAGTCTCTTCTCTTCTTTTATCCTCCAATCTCTTCTCCACTCTTCTCCTTTAATTATTCAAACAAATCATTAAAAATTTGTTTGGTAATTAAAAATTACATAGAATAGAAAAGATCGATATGAGAACTTAAATAAGAATAAGATATTTCGATATCTTTTTTTCCTTCACTTTTCTTAATCTTCATGATAATCTATAATCTAACCATACAAATTAATTAATGTTAAGAGAAGACATATCAGAATACCAAAAAGAGGTTGGCCAAAAAAAAAAAGAATACCAAAAAGAGAAAATAAAGATGAATACATACATACATGTATTTAATTTAATTCAATCAGTATACATTCATTTCAATAATCATATAACTTTTGCTATGTTAAAGTAATGTTTAATTACAAAGATAAATCGTATTCTTAATAATATGTTTTTTCTCATACTCTGTTTCATCAGTACATCATTATTGTATTTATATATATATCTTAAATCATAGTATCATAACAATTACTAAACCTAAGCCCATATTAACAAAAGATTCCTTATCTTACTTGAAAACATAACAACAGCAATAAACTAATATAAGCTACTTAAAAAACTACAATTAACAAGTAAGGTGAGATTAATTGTAGCTACTAAACAATTTGGATAAACTTCCCTTACTAATTGCGAGTGAAAAGTACATTAATTGACACCACAGTATAAATTTTAGCTATAATATTGATCGATAGAGTTTGATTGATAGAATATAATTATGATTAACTAATGTCTTTAGCTGATGGTCCAATAAAATGATATGATTTTATCAGTTGTTTGAATATTTTTCTTCTTTACAAATTAATATAACATTATAGTAATTTTGTTATAAAAACCTTTCAAATTTTTTTGTCAAAAGTATGTCTTTATTAGTACCTTCTTTATTGGCGGGCACTACATTATATCATTTGTTAACTACTAATTTGAGATATCGTTAAAGAATATTACAAGGATCTTCCATGTCGTGCCTACTATATATACATCAGAAAGTAGCCCTATCAACTATCAAGCATATAATTTTGATAGCTACTAGCCATTTTGGTGCGCTTGTGTGTATATATAATTATATATAAGGTAAATTACATTTTGGTACCCTATTTTATAGACGATTTCATTTTGGTACCTTATTCTTTTAAAATTGATATATTGGTTTCTTGTTCTTGACATTGTTAACATTTTAGTATATTATTTTTTTAAAAGTAATATTTTGGTACCATGTTTTTTATACCATTAACACTTTGATACTCTAACAAGGATAAAACAAGGTAACAAATTGTGAAAAAATAGAATACCAAAGTGAAATGTGTTAAAACTGTGTATATAGTGTGAATATTACAGCTAGATATCCACGTGTACAGGTGTATAGTATTGTAGTGGTTGCTGATGTAGGGAATTCTTTTATTCTTCAGGACTTTAGGTTTTCTTTAGTCTTTTGTCGTTTTGCAACCTGTATGTATTTGCTGATTTCAATGCAATCATTACTGAGCATTTATGCGCCGCTATTCCTTGAGCATCATTTTCTCATGGTATCAAGAGCCAGGTTGCAAGGAATAACTTTCTAGCTCAGCATATTTTTACATACCTATGGCGGTAGCTTCTCAAGCTTCTGCAACCTCTACTCAACGGACTGGGGAGCAGCATGAAGGATCACTACGGAAGGATCCTCTGTTCCTGCATTCTTCAGATAACCCTGGGTTGTTGCTCGTGACTCATCCACTCACGATGAACAACTATATAATATGGAGTAGGTCTATGAAAATTGCCCTCAAAGCTATGAACAAGCTTGGGTTTGTAGATGGGACTTACCCACAACCTACTGACGAATCATCGGATGCTTATCACCAATGGAGTTTTGTGGACTCCATGGTCATATCATGGATCATAAATGCTATGACAAAGGAACTGTCTGAAGCATATATTTACTCTCCTTCAGCAAGGCAGCTATGGATGGAGCTTGAGGAGAAATTTGGTCAAAGTGACAAGTCCCAGGTATACAACATTAAGAAGCAGTTGGCTGCTACAAAACAGGGCAACGATTCATTGGCCACATACTCCAATAACCTGAAGAAGCTATGGGAGGAATTGAACTGTCTGGAGCCAAGAGCTAGGTGCACTTGTTCTGGATGCAAATGTGATGTATACAAAAAGCAGGATGAGATAGAATCATCGAATAAGGTAATGCAATTTTTGATGGGCTTGAATGACTCATACGACACTGTGGTGAGTAATGTGCTTCTGATTGACCCACTTCCCTCTTTTAACAAGGTTTACTCTATTATCTCTAGAGTAGAGAGGCAAAAATCTGATGTTATGACTGGAAATACTGTTATTGATGTTAGTGCTTTGGCTGTGAAAGGCATTGATAATGATAAAGGAAATGCAGGGAGTAAAAATGTTGGCAACAAAAGGGATATAGGAAAGAAGAGTGATAGAATGTGTACTTATTGTGGAAAAGTGGGGCATCTGGAGGAAGCCTGTTTTAAAAAACATGGCTATCCAGACTGGTTCAAGGAAAAAAAAATGCATATGCAGAGACCTAAGAAAGCGTAGTCTTATGCTAACAATATTGCCATGAATCAGTCCTCTATATCCGATGTTGCACAGGATTCGAAGGGGTCTGATTCTTCTTCATTGGCAAAGCTTATTCAACAGGAAGTGCAAAAGTATTTGAAGGGAAAAGGGACAAATGAAGGCAATGCAGCAGAGACCAGTTGCTTTGCAGATTTTGCAGGTACTATAAGTGGTGAGAACACAGCTATTGTTATTGATAATGTTAACTGGATCATCGATTCAGGTGCTTCAAACCATGTATCTGGAAACTTGTCTCTTTTTTCACAATTGAGGGAACTCAAAAGCAAACATACTGTAACTCTGCCTGATGGATCAGTGAAGTTGGTTAAATATGTTGGAAATGTGATGATAAAATCACCTTTACTTCTTAAAGATGTCTTGTTTATATATGATTTTAAGTATAATCTACTTTCAGTTAACAAGTTGGCTGTTAGTGGGAATCTGGATTTTATGTTTGATGGTTCTCAATGCATGGTGCAGGACCATTTGAATAGGAAAGTGGTGGAAGTTGGAAAAGCTTTGAAGGGACTGTATCTTATAGATAGCAGTTCTGTGACCAAGGAGCAGCAGAATGTTTCTTTTTTATGTAATTCAGTTCAATCAGAGTCCTTTTGGCATGAAAGGCTAGGACATCCTAGTCCTATAGTTTTATCTAAACTAGATTTTGTTTGCAGTGATGTTGATGGTATTTGTGATGTATGCCATATGGCTAAACAGACAAGGAAACCTTTTGGAATGAGTAATATTTCTTCTAGTAGAATCTTTGAATTGTTGTATGTTGACCTATGGGGTCCATATCATGTGAATACTATATCAGGTGCCAAATATTTCCTAACTGTAGTAGATGATTTCTCACGGGCAGTATGGGTTTTTTTTGATGCAAAATAAAGCACAGGCAGTGGGATTGTTAGAGAATTTTGTCAAATATGCTCTTAATCAATTTGATGTTACAGTCAAGATCATTAGGACAGACAATGGGGCAGAGTTTGTGGGTTCTGGATGTCAGGGTTTTCTATTGCAGAAAGGGATAATTCATCAAAGGACTTGTCCATATACTCCTCAATAAAACGGGGTTGTGGAGAGAAAATATAGGCACCCCATTCAAGTAGCCCGAGCCCTTCTTCATCATTCAGCCTTACCTCAAAGGTTTTGGGGGGAGGCAGTTTTAACAGCAGCACACATTATAAATCGACTACCCACTGTTGTGTTGAAATGGAAGTGTCCAATGGAAGTTATTTATTGTAAAAAACCTGATTATAGTAATCTTAAGATTTTTGGCTGCCTTTGTTTCATTACCAACCTTGACCCTTCACGAAAAAAATTTGATTCCAGAGTAAAGAAATGTGTTTTTTAGGTTATTTACCTAATTCTAAGGGGTATAAGGTATATGACATGGAAGCACACAAAATTGTTGCTTCTAGAGATGTAGTATTCTATGAGAGTGCTTTTCCTTATAAGGTTGATGTTCATTCTGATGCTGATAGTGCTCCACTTCCCAGAACTGTTGATGATCAAAGTCTTGAAGTTCCAATTGAATCAAATAATTCTGCAACATAATGTATACCTCACTCTCCAGATCCGGATATCTCAGATCCTATCACTAATAATGATCCTGCACCTATTGTTGTGATTCGCAGAAGTACTAGGGAGCATAAACCTCCAGGATGGCTGTAGAATTATGTTACATGTCTTGTGAAAAGACCTACCACTTACATTCCACAGGCCTATCCTTACACTAAACCCACAATTTTTTCTCCTGCATACACTGTTTTTCTCAATGCAGAAACTGAACTACATGAACCCACCAATTTTGATGAAGCCAAGAGTTCTAAAGACTGGACTCCAGCCATGCAATAAGAGATAGAAGCTTTGGAGAAAATAAGACATGGGAGGTTGTGCCTTTGCCATTGGATAAAAGACCTATTGGATGTAGATGGGTCTATAAAACTAAACTCAAAGCTGATGGTACAGTGGAGAGATTTAAAGCCCGCTTGGTTGCGAAGGGATATAGTCAAATAGAAGGGGTAGACTACATTGATAATTTCTCTCCCGTGGCAAAGGTTGTGACAGTGAGATTTTTGCTTGCTTTAGCTGCTTATTATGGCTGGATATTACATCAATGTGATGTGAATAATGCTTTCTTGCATGGGTATTTGGAAGAAGATATCTACATGACTGCACCAGAAGGATATGAAGTTCCTAAAGGACAAGTGTGTATATTGAAGAGAAGCTTGTATGGTCTCAAACAAGCATCTCGTCAATGGAATATTGAACTCACCAGACAACTACACAATGCAGGTTTTCAGCAATCTACACATGACCATTGTTTGTTTACTCGAGGTAACAATGATAATTTTGTGGCATTGCTGGTCTATGTGGATGATATATTAATTGCTAGTCCATCTCTTGCTGAAATCTCTGTTGTAAAATCTTTTCTTCATGATGTTTTCACAATTAAAGATCTTGGGGAAGCAAGATTCTTTTTGGGATTGGAAATTGCTAGGTCTTCTGCTGGTCTTTACATTAATCAGCGCAAATATGCACTAGATTTGCTGACTGATGCAGGAATTATGGGTTCTAAACCAGTTACTACTCCAATGGTGAAGAATCAACATTTTGTCACTACATCCTCCACTAAACTAAATGATCCAGAACCTTATAGAAGATTGATAGGGAGGCTATTATATCTTGGTTTCACTCGTCCTGATCTCACATATGCCACACAGCAGCTCAGCCAATATGTGAGTGAACCACATCATTGTCATTGGGATGCAGCTATTCACATTTTGAGATACCTTAAAGCTGATCCAGCTTTGGGTCTTTTCTATCCTTCTAAATCTCATTCATCCTCTTCTCTATCTGTTGAAGCCTTTTGTGATGCAGACTGGGCTGCATGCAAAGATACTCGGCGTTCTATCACAGGGTATTGTGTCTTCCTTGAGGACAGTTTGGTTTCTTGGAAGACCAAGAAAGAAGTTACCATTTCTAGGAGTTCTACAGAGGCAGAGTACATGAGTATGTCCACAACTGTATGTGAACTCATGTGGCTTGATTATTTTCTTAATGATCTTGGTCAATTACTCATCAAGCCTTATCCTATGTGGTGTGACAGTCAGCTTTACATATTATGGCTAACCAGGTGTTTCATGAGCGCACGAAACACTTAGACATTGACTGCCATCTTGTCAGAGAACAATGCAAGAAAGGTCTAGTGGATCCCAAGTATATGAACACTAATGATCAACTTGCAGACTTATTTACTAAGCCCCTTCCAGGGCCTCGATTTGATAATCTTATTTTCAAGTTGGGACTGTTGAATTTGCACCAGTCTCCAACTTGAGAGGGGGGTGTTAAAACTATGTATATAGTGTGAATATTACAGCTAGATATCCACGTGTACAGGTGTATATAGTATTGTAGTGGTGGCTGATGTAGGGAATTCTTTTATTCCTCAGGACTTTAGGTTTTCTTTAGTCTTTTGTCGTTTTGCAACCTGTATATATTTGCTGATTTCAATGCAATCATTATTGAGCATTTATGCGCCGCTATTCCTTTAGCATCATTTTCTCAAAATGGGTCCATACAATAAGATACTAAAGTGTTAACGGTGCAAATAATAAAGTAGCAAAATATTAATGGTGCAAATAAGAAGGTACCGAAGTGTAACTTTTGAAAGAATAAAGTACCAAAGTGAATTCGGTCTATAGAACATGATACCAAAATATAATTTACTCCATATATATATACACATACATACATACATACATACATAAACACACACATATATACATAATGATCAGTATGATGTGCCAATTGAGATTTTCTTTTAGAAAAAAATAATAGAAGAAAACATCTTCATCACCAGATAAGAAAGAAACCTGGCTGTCGGTTTTCAAGTTTTTACCGAATTTAATCATTGTTAGAGAAAACGATAAATTGTCTTTATTCTTTCTTATCTATATGTCAAAAAAAAAGGACAACATCTTTTTATGAGGATATGTTAAAAATTCATTAATATCGAGTCTATACCAAATTATCAATAGATCGGTCCACTTCATACAAAAAGAACAAATTAAAACAAAATTCTATATCACAATAAACTACTATATAATAATAATAATAATAATAATAATAATAATAATTCTATTTAGTTATATAATAATAATAATAATAA
>QANZ01034490.1:145846-176722 GCA_003254925.1 Chamaecrista fasciculata
TTGGATGGAACCCAGTAAAAGAGAACTACAACGTCACACACACTTTTGCTCCCAATAGAAATTAGAAATAGGTCATAAAAAAATATAAATTAAAAATAGGAGAAAATCTGAAAGTGATATTAAAGTTCAAGAAATAATACTCTTAAAATTAATTTAAGAGTAAAAAACTGGGACTTGAATGTTAAGAAGTCTAGTGGTTGAGATTCACCAAAAGATAAAAAAGAGATAGAGAAATTTTTTTTTTTTTTTGCAAAAGTATTAATTTTGTCTTTAAATTTTTCACTTTTATCTTTAATATTTTTTTTTGTTAATTTCATCCCAATCTTTTGGGTTAATTTTATCATTTGCTCTTACTTCAACCAAATATTATGGACGGAAATACAGAATCTACATGGCTAATAATATATAATATAAAATTGATAAAAAAAAAACTCAAATTCTAAATCAGATTAAAAAATAAGATGCAGTCTGTCGTTAATTTATTGGAAGAAGCTAGTCAAATGATAAAATTAACTTAAATGTAAAACATTAAAGATAAAATTGACAGAAAAAAGATTGAGAATGAAATTGATGATCGGTGTAAAGTTTGCGAATGAAATTAATACTTTTGTCGATTTTTTTTAATTTTAAAGTTTAAACTGTATCAAATACATCAATAATCACAGAGGGTGAAATAATAATAAAAAATAAAAGTTGGTTCCTTTGCAACTTCATAGACTGATCAGAGCGCATTAAGATGATATTTGTCCTGATTAGGGTCTTCTTGTATTGTATTGGATTTGGAGTTTTGGACCATCATCTATCAATGGCTTCTTCACTCTTTGGAGTCACCTCCTTTTCCTTGTACTTTCCATTCACAACTTGCCCATGATAGTCCAATGCTTCTTCTGTCACTTTCTCCAATCTCCAACACTATTCACTGTTCACCCTTCCTTCCCTCATTTCTTTATAGTATACTCCTCACTCCACCCACTAGCCTTTCTTTTTTCAACAAATCAAATCAAATTTGCTACGCCCAATAACCACTTACGGAGACAATAACAGATTTCACTCTGCTCCGTTTTCTTCTTCTTCACAGTTTATACCTATGGCCAATGGTTGCTTTCAACGCAGTTTCTGCTTTTTCAGTCACTCCGTTTAGTGAGTCTTTTGTGCTTGACCAATCCCTCATGGATTCACCTGCTTCTCCTCCACTTATTTTCTTGGAGCTTCGTCGGCACCTGTAATTTCAATTTCTAGCGAAGCTGTAAATTTATGCAAGGCTAAAAGTGAATTTTTCTGATCATTTTTCTATCGCACAAGAAAACAAGACTCGTATAATTAAACATTTAATTTGTCCCCCACAAATGGCCCAAGTTGCTTGAGGTGACATTCGTGTTTGTGTTTCTTTCTTGACGATTTCTTCTATCTGATGTCTCTGTGTCGTAGTTTCAATTTTAAAATTCTGAGAACTCAGCTTTTATTCTCTTGGCTCCCTCTGAGAATCCAATTCGTAGGACCACACTCTTTTTTTTGTTTCTTTCTTTTCTATCTTCTCTCGTTGCCTCCCTTTTGTTTGTTTCTTTCTTTCTCATATTCACGTTATTGAGTCAAATTCTTGAGCCTTTTGTTGATAAGTGATAACCTAAGAGGGGATAAGTTCTCTGATTCAGATTCCTGGTGGAAGTGATTTTCAGGTTGCGTAACTTAGATATCACAAAAATAAACAAGGCGTGCGTGGTGGAGTTAGGTTAGGTATTGCGCATACATACATGGACTGGGACTGGAAAGAGATTGCGTGGGATCCATACGAGTCGGAGCTATCAAACGGAGCAGCTTCGGTGGATTTGAAGCTCGGTGAGACTTCCGATACGGTAGAGAAATCAATCGCACAAAAACAAGAGAATCACTCGAAATCGGAGTTCTCGCCTTGTGGCTTGTCAAAGAGGAGTCGTACGCAGAATGGATCGCCGCATAATGTGACGTGCTCGGTGGATGGATGCGACTCTGATCTGAGTGGTTGCCGAGAGTATCACCGGCGGCATAGGGTTTGTGAGAAGCACTCCAAAACTCCGGTGGTGTTGGTAGGGGGAAAACAGCAGCGATTCTGCCAGCAATGCAGCAGGTAAATGGAGATTTCTTGAATTCTCTTGTTTTGGATGTATCTCTGTGTCGAATAAACGATTGCTGTATGTATAGATTCCATTCTCTGGTGGAGTTTGATGAGGTCAAGAGGAGTTGTAGGAAGCGTCTTGATGGACATAATAGGCGCAGAAGGAAGCCTCAGCCGCCTTCACTTTTCATGGCTGCTGAGAAATTCTTGAGCAGCTACAAAGGTATGTATGGCATTATTATAACATGCCTTTTTTTGTTGATGTCTAAATAGAATTCCAATTCATGATAGATTGTGATGGTAGAAATTGGGGATGAAAGAAGGAATCAATGGGAAGAGCTAGAGTTGAGAAAATTAACTGTTCAAGAGTCGAAAGAAGTTGTGCACAATTAGAAGTATTGAAAATAAGATGAACATAGTTACACTTAATTAAGATTAAGAGTGCCCCTTTAGTTTCAGGCTGACTAGGAAGATAAGACTCTGGCGTGCGAATTCAGAACTCTTGCTAAAACTCATTTCAAAATTGTGGTTGAAAATGTCAATAGCTTCCAACTTCAGGATAGAGCAAGTGACTGATCTTTCCTGACTCTTACTTGAAATTTCTTGGAGGAATAAGAAAATTTTCTCGAACATAGTTCCCGTGGAATGCAATTCAATTGCTGGTTCTATATTTGTTAATGATACTTGCTGACTCTTTACATGATTGATTGATTTGCTGTGTTCTACAAGTCTCTAACTGCTTTGAACTTGGTCATTGCCCTGCCTTTTTACAACAAAGGACCAAGAATCCTGCATTTTGGTAGTCCTCAGACATACGCCAACACATTTATGAGAAGTATGTGGCCTGCCACTACCAAATCTGGAGTTGAACCGATGACTATGAGTTATGACCAACAAAGTCTGCTATATTCCTTTTCTAATGTCCAACACCAGCAGGATAAGCAACTTCCAGTCTTTCAGGCAAATGGTTATGAAGCAATGTCTGGAATTCCTATGAGCCAGCCAATCTCTAGTACCACTGCCCTTTCGGCATGTGGAAAGGGTAGGCGAAAGCTCTCTTCTGATGGCAAACCCGGGTCTTTTGACCCGGGTTGTGCTCTCTATCTTCTGTCAACACTTCAAACACAAAGTTCAGAATTGAGCTTGGTGCAGTCCACCATAACCTGTCCAATGCAATCATCTCCATTAGGAAATGTGCATTTTGATGCTGGGGACAAGTATTCATGCTCAGAAAGTCCACGAGGAAGGCCTATTGATCAAGAAATCCTCGCAGATGCAAGCACAACCAATCTTCATTGCAACGGGATGCTGCGTAGGAAGCCTGATGGATTGGTGGAAAATGTGGACTCACCGACCCTTCCATTTTTCTGGGAGTAGGTTGCTAACTTCACTTGTTATGCATTATAAACTGGATGTTTATGCATTTGTTGGCCGTGAACTAATTGTCTGTGACTGCTTCAATAAAACAAAACTGAACATGAAGCTTTCTCAATCGATCATTTTGTGTATTATGTACTACCAATTTAATTTACCAGTGACTTGGTTCTAAATGCCGAGGAGACGGATCACGACCTATTAACATAGTTCCCTCAGTTGTCTACAAGTTATTGAAGTCATCAAAACAGTATTTTCTTTTGTTTTCTTTGCTGATGATAAACGAAAACATATATTGAATTAATTATTTGGCTATTATAGTTTTAATTTGTACACAGACCCAGTTTGTATTGAACAAATTTCAATGAACAGTGGCTGATGCTTGTTTAGTAAACTACAGGAAGGGTTTTGTATGATGGTAAACACGAGAAGGATTGAATATAGTTTGTGTTGTACTTCAGCGAAGATGTAATTTTCTTGAGGCTAATCAGGTCATTACAAATATGAATTTGAATAAAAAAGATAAAAATCAAAAGGCAATGATGCCAGGTGTTCATCTTCAACTTTTGAATGGAAGGATAGGAATGTGCGCAGCGCACCATATCTAAATGCTATAATTGCTTTTGGCTTTCCATCTAAAGGGTTGTTTATTGAAAATTTTAATTTAATCAAGGAATAGTTATAAACAGTCGAACAAGACTTAATTATATGTATACAATTAAGCTTACTTTTTAAAAACTGATATATGTGCACTTTTTCACTTAAAATTAAAATTAAGGGGGAGTTACAAAAAAGATTACTAATTTTTATATAATAAATTAAAAAGCTTTGAATTTCTCAGTCATAAGTTTACATTGGAGAACATATTAAAAAGGTTTGAGCATCACAAAGGAGAAAGAGAAAGAGAGATAGATAGATTGATAAAAATGAACAGATGCATTTTTGGGAATCTTATGGAGGTTATTGTTTGAATCCAAACAAGAGGAGGGTTGGGTGTAATTTATGTTAGATCGTAAAAAAGATGTAAAATTAAGTTGAAAACATTGCAAATATGAAAATGAGTGAAGAAAATGAAAATCAAAAGGGCAATAATATTAGGTAGTGGACCTCCTCAACCCTAAGAAGAAAAATATGGTATGTGCAGAGAATATGGAATCCTTGAAAGTTCAAATTTCAAAGGCCTATAAATGCTGTTAGTGTTAGCTTTCCATCTTAGGGATAGTGGTGATTGGAATTTTCCATAGAAGCCCATATTGTGGGGTAAGGGATGAGGCATGTCTAGCTGGCTGGCCTCACTCACTCTGAGATTAGTGACTAATGAAGTATTAAGTATTAACCTCCACGCCAAAACCAAAAGTAGGGTCAACACCTTTTGGTGCTTCTTCTGAAAGTCTTGAATGGTTTTGGGTGTAGGTGGATAATTTTATAAATGAATATTGAATAATTAGGGCAAATGACGTCAACTTTGGAAAGAAAGCACAACAAAAATGGACCATTCACAATGAGAGATAGCCCCCACCTCTCCCATCAATGGACCAGTGATGAAGCACTGTATATCGATTATCGACCCAATAATGGTAGTTCCAAGCTTCAATAATATTTATCTAACATTTTACTTATAATATTTCTGACTGACACTATGCACTGCATATTGCATAAGGATATTTATTAGTTAGACATAACTGGTCCTTATTACTGATGGATTTTTATTTTTCTGGGGTCAGAGTACTGATGGATTAGAGTCTGGTATATAACTTGGTAGGACAAGAAGGAACAGTTACAAGCAGCCAGTGTTTTTTTTTTTTTTAAAAAAAATATTGAAGTGATTTTATTTCTTACCGTTGTTTTTCACTCTGAGGATCCTGCGCTGTCCAAATATATTGTTGTTTGGGAAATGTTCATTCTCAAAATTTCATCCTACATTCTTACTATCTAGGCCAAACACACCCGTTTTTATAAAACAGAAGAATTTTGGACCAGAGAGAATCCTTACTCGTTTTCCGTAGGATAAATTATGATTAAGCAGCTATCACAATAGACACGGAAAAAATTAATTTATAGAAAGGTGTTATCATAGACTAAATAGCTTGATTTCCTTGCATTATTTGTAACCCGCCTTTGATCAACTTGGAAACAAAAATATGATGACTAATTGACTACCTACCTGTCCATATATGTTTGTTTCTTTCCCATTTTACAGAAGTATTTCTAGGTTGAGTATTGGAGTTGAATAGCGAAAAGATAAAAGAGGAATAAAGCGAAATCTTTTAAAAGTGAAAGAAAGCAAAATGGTGGGATCAACAACATCCTAATGTTAAGGGTTTGTCTGGTACTCAGAAAATAATATCTGCTTTGTTGATTGAGATTAGAAATAATGTCCTTGATTTGACATCACCGAGGAACCTCAAAGAAATAAATAATGGTGCATACCGCGAGCAATACCCTAAAGTTCAAAGCAACTATGATATGATATTATGATGGATTGTATTACTATTGAGTAAATTACTAAATTGGTTCCTGGATTATTGACTCGCTGACAGATTGGTCCCCGAATTTAGGAAATTGACAAATAGATCCCCGAATTTTTCTAACGAGTCAAATAGGTCCCCGAAATTTTCTAACATTTGTCAAATAGGTCCTTCTTTGCATGTTATTCGGGGATTTATTTGACTAACGTTAGAAAAATTCGGGGACCTATTTGTCAATTTCCTAAATTTGGGGACCAATCTGTCTGTGAGCCAATAATCCAGGGACCAATTTGGTAGTTTACTCTATTACTATTAATACAATAATAATACTTCGAAAGAAACTAAAGCAAGGCAATTTACTTTTTGGTGTCTTGTTTTAGTCCAATGCCCTTATAGTTATAATCATACCCGCCACTTGATTCACTCGAAACGTTAAAATGTTCCAAAATCCAACAATAGGAGTTTCTGTTTCTCCCATAGGCATTAGTGTAAAAGCTATTGGCGACACCAATGTTTGGACTTTTCAAGACTTTTAACCGGCTTTGGTGAGAGCTGGACAATGAAGAGAAAACTACATGAAATCACTGATCATTAAACACAATTCGATGCCATCTATTTAACTGATTCAGCCACGTTCACCATAACAATAAATTACATCAATACGAATTAATACAATTTGTTAACCATATGATGTGGGGAAATAACGGATAGTAACTCAGTATTCTCCCTGGCATGCTGTCCGAAAGAGGAAGGAAGATTAATTCTTCACCTAAATGTATTACAAATTTGAGACATGAACACCAGAATGATCAAAGGGAACTTCCAACTCAAAATGTATGATTATGAGAATTATATAAGTATATTTGATTATTGACCTCTAGACCTAATGACTAATACTTTTAAGATTTTGAGTTAGGATGTTGTTTCTAGTCAATTAGTATAGTTCTTTGCTAAACCCAATGAAAGAAAAATTCCCCAGTGCTTCAGGTTCCATAGTCCCTAAAAAAAAATTTATCTCTGAAGATGTGCGTAAGCACCAGGCAGAATAAGCAGTGCTACAAACTATAAAGGATCACATGGACATCCTAATCATATAGATATTCTGAATTTCTGTATGAAGTGGAGCTTTTCGTGATATAGTTGCGACTTTCCTCTGGGTAAAAACATATTAGTACAAGAAATAATATGGACCAAGACTATGAAGAGTTTCTATGAACAGATATTGATGAGCACTTCATAATCGTACACCATGCATTATTTCAAGTATGACAAGTAAAGAGAAAAGCAAAAAGGAATAACAAGATGACAGCATTATTAAACATTCCTTTCAC
This sequence comes from Chamaecrista fasciculata, assembly GCA_003254925.1. Classification (NCBI taxonomy): domain Eukaryota; kingdom Viridiplantae; phylum Streptophyta; class Magnoliopsida; order Fabales; family Fabaceae; genus Chamaecrista; species Chamaecrista fasciculata. Next base: position 153,112 of record QANZ01034490.1, read on the forward strand.
CCATATGAATATTAGTCGTTGTTCTTCTTGGGGATGTCTTTCGAAGAAGCCTTTGATTCCAGTTCCTTGGCAGACTTCTCTATGGCCCTGGAAAACACAGCAAGATTCAAATAGCAATCTATCAATTATCCACTAAACAAATAACCATCATTACAATCGGCAATGTATAACAGAAAAATGAGCGGCAAAAGGATAGACAAATTCTCCTAAAGCAGAATTCAATATCTATTTAAGGTTCAAGTTAACATTGATAATTTGCAGTTCACACTTCACAACATCATCAGCAATACTACAGTTAGCAGTCCCAGTGATACCAAAAACTGTCATATCCAGAATTGGAAGGACAAGTAGTGAAATTAAGACATCCAACCTTGTTACTGAAACTTAGACTTCAAAAGGACTAAGAGACCTCCTTTCCTTGTTTTGATAATAACATTGCTGCCACGAAGGCAATTTATCTTGGACAAGAAGGTTTATTTCAAAAAGGAATAATATATCCAACCAGTAGGTACTCTAATTCCCATTGAAAAACTCTCAAAGCTCATGTTATAGATACTTTTGTTGAAAAAGCTTTACTCTTATTATGAAAATTCCAAACTCAAACAAAGATTAGTTCTTACCTAAAGTCCTAAACCCTAAAATATATAGGTGGAGATAACCAGTGGTCATACCAAAATAAATAAATAATGTATCCAACCAGCTACAATTTATTGTTTCCTTTTATCATCTAGTGTAAAAAGTTAAATGATCCAATGTATCACCTTCACAGCAACTTGTGAATTATTGGTAAATCTCCATCAAGTAAAAATGTTCCAGAACTACCTCCACAGAGCTTCGCAATTCATTGGCACATCTCCATTAAGTAACATTGTTCCGTGTTATCCAAGCTAAATTCTTAATCACAGGAAAGCAGAAAATCACAAGGTAACCTGTGCCAGGACCTAATTGGAAGCTGATCACCAACTTTGGCCGGATAAAACAGAAGGATAGACCGGAAAGTTTCGATTACTTAAAGAATTTTCTTCCTTTCAGAAGATTTAACGATACATCATTCTTGAAAACAAAGACAATAATCCTATTATACACATTATTTGGTCATTTCTGAGAACTTATTTTAAATTTTGTGGTTATATATTGTGCCACCGCGAAACAATACATAAGCAGGAGATCAATCATGAGGTTAAGACACCCATTGCAATACACATATGACGTAAACCACGACTCTGTTTTGAGAAATTCCGACCAATTTCTGCCCTACACCCGCTGATACCGTAAATTTAACCTATCTTATACAGAGTTCATAACCCTTAATAACCAAGATGCATCCAGTAAATGCTAAATAGAGACGCGAGATAAGATTATGGTAATTGCTAAGTACTAAACAAAAAGAACTAACTTGGATGAGCTCGCAGTTTCTTCTTCGAGCCAGTTACGGATGTGCTTAACGTTTCGCCTGAAAATAGACGCAGATTGCTTCACGTCGCTCCTTAATAGAAGGACGACGGCACTAACACCAGCCACCGTAAGCACGAAGTTCGTCAGCCCCATCGTCTGTTCACTGTTCAGATTCACACTTCAATTCCTCGTACGGAAATTACGGGAGAGTATGTGTATGTCTAAGGGTTTTTTCTTTTGTTTTCCCCTTTTCCTCTGCTTTGTGATTCTCGGAGAAGACGACGAAGAAGGATGGTCTCAAATCCATTGGACCCATTGAGAGGCCCATTACTCATTATATCAGCCCATTAACGGCCCAATTTCTATCAGATCCGTAAGACTATATATATAAAATGGAAGGCCTAAAGAGGAGGGAGAGCTTGTATTGATTGTTTATTTTTTTGGGCCATTTTGATTGGTTATTCGACTTTTTTCATTTTAGAAGTCTTCAATTTTATCGGGCTATCGAAGCTTTTTCTAATCAACTAGTAAAGTGCATCAATTTCTATCAGATCCCTAAGACTATTTAAAATGGAAGGCCCAAGGTTCTCTAAAAATATGTGTTTATTTAATATTTTCTTTTGTATCATAATTGGTTATGTATAATTATTTTTCTCATGTGTCATTTTTTTTTAGAGAACCTTGTAACAAAAAATACAAGTAACCTTTACTAAAGTTAGTCCCATTTTCAAGCCTCTCTTATCAATAAATCAGTTCGGAGTTCACTTTTATCTCTGTTTTCGTCAGAAGGGATCCTTAAGAAATCCAACCCAACCATCATCTGTTATTGTACCTAACAAGCCCAACACCATAACCACCACTCTCCAAGGCCTATCTGCAATACTAATGCATACTCATACTGTGTTATTATCACGAATTTAGACATAATCAAGTTTTTCTTCTTTTGGTCCGGATTCCATCTTAATTGTGATATGGGAGTGGCAGCTTGGTAGGAGAAAATAAAATAAAATAAAAAAAGGAAAATGTTCTTCATCAGGTAAACTCTGATCTAATTTGTCTTCCTTTCACCATAAAACTTGTTTTCGCTAGCAAATTAAACACCACAAAACCATCACGGGTTTTGAGTCCCATGATAGAATATGCTGAGAGATAAGGGAGTATATCTGCTTACTTTTTTATATCCAAAAGTGAACCAATCCTGAGAGAATGAACTAGAACTAGATATAACTTACACGTTAGAACTTAGAAGAGAGAAAAAAAGACGAGCCTTGATTGAATTGATTAATTATAGAATCTATATAGGAGATCCTTGAAGTTGTGGGGTTGGCTTCTCATATTCCTCAATGATTAAGATTCGAGACCTAGGAAGCATGGACACTTCATTTTGAAGGCGTGTCGCCGTGTTAGACACGTGTCAGTGTCCGACACTCGTATGACACCGACACGACACATATCCATAAATTTTAGAATATAAATCAATTTTTTGTAACTTTAACATGNTATATCTTAGAGAATAGATTATGAGGTATCGAAAAAGCACCCGAAGAAATAGAAGCTACAAAAAATCATTGAATTTAATATAGCAATAGTAAGATTGTGTGTGTGGGCCCACAAAAAAAAATTACGTGTCAATAAAAATAAGATGAGGAGCAATTTTATTTTCCCACGGTTTTCTTCATAAATATCAGATATATTTGTCATTTATTTTTATTCCAAAATATCCGAAGAAAAAAAAAATATATTCAAGTTCAAATAAGAAATGTCTTTTTTTGGTAAGCAGAAATGTCTAATCCAACCAACCATATGGCAGAGCCTTACATTTGTACCATTAACTGATCATGGGCATGAAGCCGAAAACAAAGATTTTTCTCATCCGTTAAGTTGCTAGGTGAAGAAGAATAAAAAAAATTAAAGTTTCTGAAATAAAGGTAATGCACTTTTTGGTCCATTAACGGATTCTCTCTAGCCCTGAAGATATGAAAAGCAGCACAAGGACAAAAAATAAAAGGCCTTCCAAAATATAATGTGCAAGATTGCAACAATGCAATGGTGCGAAAATCAAATTAAATACTGTGAATAATTGAGGGTAGTCAATTTTTGCAGAAGCACAAATGCAACGATGGAAGCAAGAACCTCAACTTGCATTGGTGCGAGGAGGAATATCTTATCCTTCAAACTGCAACACTTTTTTTATCACTGTTATATGTCTGGTACATGTCCGTCCGACTAAAGCAATGCAACCCAACTTGTCATCACCACTTTACTCTTAACTTCTAACCGCTCCTTGCTCCATCGCATATATTTTTTTGTCAATCAAATTTCTTCAAGATAATTCTCTATTTTGGATGATAGTAACATTCAGGACAATATTAGAAAGTAAAAACTTTGAAAAGGAACAGCATAATCTTCTTATAGACTTACACAAAACTCTAGGTTTCATCATAATTGGGTCTTGTGAAATGTGAAGGTGTGAACAGATAGTTTCATGTATACAATGCAACAGGCAAGTCTAAGAAAATTCACCCTCAAGAGTCAAGACTATGTTTATTACTATGCAGCTATCCTTATCCATTAGTCAAGTATCCTCATGATTTCTTTCTTCCTATTGGAGATGTGCATTTCTTTTCCTTATTCTCCGCCACTGCTCCATTGGAATCCGGTCATTCCTCTTGTTTTAGAGTCCTCATAAAGTGATTGAATCGTCAATTTTTCTAAATACAGTGAAATCCAAAAAAAATCATAGGTTTCTCGTATCTTAATGAAGTGATGGCACTTATAATAGAAAAGCCCCTGCTTAGTGGATGAAGTATCAATCCTTTCCACTCTGAACTCTCAAGCATATTGCAGAATTGGGCAGCCCTTTACGCTAAACACTTAATTAAGCCTATTCTGTTTTTGTTGAAAAGATATTATGAGTGCTTTGTATTTGCCAGCCTAATCACACAGAAAATTTGATTCCAAAGAGACTGATCAATTGGATGCCTTTCCAAATAGTGCAGGGTAGGTTTTCTATTTTTTAACTTAAATTAATAGGAGACAAAAATTGATATTATATGTTCTCTTACTAGTATAAAAGATATAAACCAACTCCAAATCTCATAAAGCAAACTATTAACAAATAATTGGAATCCATATCAGTCAGGTAATCCATAAGAAAACAGAAAAGAGACTATTCCTCCAGATTTTTATCAAGGGGACCACAAAACAGAATCCATCCACTATATGCTCATGTTTATCTGTTAAATCCAATTTAGCACAAAGACATCCATGCAAACAATATATAAACACACACACACACACTAAATCATTCAAACTCGTTCGAAACTTACATCAAACACTTGGTGTGCATAAATTTGTGGATCGATCCATCCATTCATCGATGGAGGCAAACCGAAAGCGAAGCCGAGGGTTCTTGAAGGGAAAGCTAACGGTGCCATTCTATCGCCAATCGAAGCCTCCCGCAAATACACAATTCGGCACAATCGGTAGCACGAAGACGACGAAGCCGAACCAATCATCGGCTTGCCCTAATTCGGTGGGGATTGTGGTACACCAAGATTACGCAATCGCGCAGCCAAAACCTAAGGTAACGTTCGTGGTGGCTGATAATTGTCGCGATTTGGTGAGCCAATTGGAAGAAGTGTATGGCGTGGTTGGCGACGAAAGCGTGGATTCCAAAGCAGCCTTGTACATATCTACAGTTCAAGAACGCTTGAAGCTGGAACGAGTAAATTCAGAGCGAAAGAAATTTCAAGAGAATCAAGTTTGATTGATTAGTTAAGTTAGGTAGCTCTTTGCCTCTTTCTATATATAATCATCATCAATAAGTAGTAGTAGCTCATGATTTGTGTAGAGAATTATGGTGATCTTAATTCTGTGTAGTGTGTGCCTATAGTCAACTACTATCGTCAAAACTTTTCTAGTTTTGTTTTGTGGAAAGCGATTTGGGTTTGCACTATAAGCATATCATTGGTGAGATTGTGGTTCAAATTTTCACACCCCGAGCTTGCAAACACGGCTTGAAATCAATATCAAATGATTAAAATTGACTTATGGAATTAGCTTAGATAGTTAATGAACGTGTATCTGCATGAATTTGTCATTTATAATAAGCTGAACGCAATTAACCCTTAGATATAAGGGAAGATTCTCGGCTTGCATATTTAGGGCACTCTCCTTAACAGTAACCAAAACATATAAATAACAATCTTTTCTCATTAAACAATATATGTTACCTAAATATCTTAATTTTCTCACTCTACAAAAAGCAATCAATTCACTTTATTATTAGAGGTGCTTCACATGACAAAAGCTTACAATTAGTTCTAATCAAGTAATCTTCTTTATATAATTAGGTTATTAGGTTGGTGTCTTAAGTCACAAACTTGATTCTCAGATCTTAAGTCGTTCCAAAACTCAGATATAAATACACCATAAGAGATTTATTGATAATTTGATGAGACAAATTACAAATGAGCTAAATTTAAGAAAGATTTTTAATACCTTTGTTATAAAATTTTACAATAAATAAATATATTATACATGACGAAAATTGTACATAAATCATTAAAAAAAATATATAAATCAAACGAGACAGCAACAAGGAACCCCACTGTACTTAGACATGCCAGTGACTCAGCAGGACAGACAGAGAACTTTAAGATGTTTAAATATTGAGTAAAGAGACAATTTGGTCCAGAAAAATATACAAATTGACAATTCTTTAGTCCCTCAAACCCATTTTGTAAGGACTAAATTTCAGAAAACTTTAAGATATTCAAATATGTAAACTCGATAGATTCTTTTGGCCAAAAAAAAAAATGTAAACTCGACTGAATTTTTTAACTCACGTTCTATTCCAATACCAATTTGTATGCTTACTCTAAATTGTTTCAGCTTCTAAATTAAACACACTCTGTCGTGAAGCTCCATATAACTTCCAAACAAAATGAATAAGTCACTATTCATGTTTTCATCAACCAAGCCATGAAATCGCAAATTGAAGCATTGCAATTGAATTTGAAAGAAAGACATATAATAGAGCTATTGTTTTACTCACCTGTTCCCTTTGATCTGAAAAAAAAAAAAAAAAAATGTCTTCACTTTTCAGATACTGCTAAGCTAGTTATATATATATATAGAGAGTAAAACTACCAAATTGGTCCCTGGATTATTGAGGCACTACCAAATTGGTCCTCAGATTAACGAAATAGGCAAATAAGTTCCCGAATTTTACAAACTTAGTCAATTTAGTTCTTATGTCAAACCACCATCTGCAAACAAAGTGATGTGACCGTTAAATGCTAACGTAGCACGTTAAGTGCCACGTCAACAGTTGAAAAACTGAAAAAAAATAAAATAAAATAAAAAAAGCCAATTGTGCAGGATTTGCCACATAAGCATTAATACTTAAAAAAAAACATTTCCTTCAAAATTCAAATTGGTCCCTGAGTTATATTTTTTTAAGAAAAAAAAAAATTAATCTTTACTAACCCTAACCACACCACACCCACCCACACCCATACCCCCAAACTTAACCCTTGAACCACACCCAAACCCAAACCCCTTGAACCACACTCACACCCAAACCAAAACACCCAAACACCTTGAACCACACCCACACCCAAACCGCCAAACTAAAACACCCAAATCCCTTGAACCACACCCAAAATCTTTGAACCACGAATTAAATCATCCACATCCAAACTATCGAACTGCACCGACGAACCCATCCACACCCAAACTCCCACACCTTCGAACCCTAAGCTTCTCATCCTTCAAACCATAACCATCACAACCCATTTTTCAAACCCTCACTTGTTCAGTTGATTTTCCGACGACATTGGTGAGTTTTCCTCTTTGTTCAAACTTTATGCGATTTTCACTTTAGTCCCTTTATGCATAATTTCCTTTTGGCATTTTTTGGTCCTATTTGTGAAAGATTATTGGAGTAGGGAGTAAACTGGAACGTTTAGAATTATTGTACCCATAATTGTCAATTATATTTTGTGAACTTGGGACTGAAATGAATGGAATTTAAAGAATTCAGGACTAAACTGTCATTTGAGTCAAATCATCTTTAGATGATTTTACACTAAACTTGTGTTTTCTGTTTTTTTTTTAATTATTTATGAGACTTTATTCCTCACAGAAATGAGTTCTTCAAGAGGATCGTATAGTGTAGATTCTTCAAGGAGAAAGCGAAAATTGAGACAAAGAAATGTGAGTGTGGCTATAATGTGTTAATATTAACTGCTTGGACTGCCAAAAATTATGCAAGAGACTTTTATAGATGTCCAATTTATAAGGTATAGATCAGCAAATCCCTAAAACACACCGAGTCACAATCATGGGAGATATGAGGAATCAAATATGTTATTTTTAGCAAAAGTAAGTAAAGAGAATATCTACAATGCACATGGAGGAAAATGGAAGAATTAATTATAATCACAGGAGAGCAGTAAAGAGACTCTATAAGGGTCAGTTCGTTTCCGTTTTTTTTAAAATTTGTTTTGATTATAATCATGTTTTGATTATAATCAAATTTGATTATTTTTGTAGTGGTGTTTGGATGATTGTTGATTATTTGTGTGAAATTATTAAAATGGGTATGTAATGATTGTGGTAGGTGGATAAAAAGTAAGGAAATTGATAAATTGTATAGGGGTATAAATGGAAGAAAAAGTTAGAAAAAGTAAGGTGTGATTTGATTATAATAAAAGTGTGTTTGGATGTGATTGTTGTTTTGAAAAAAAACAAAAATGTTACTGTTTGCCTTGAAAAGCGTGAAATCTTGATTATTTTTGTGAGTAGGTTGGGGGATGTTTTTCCGAATCGGTGCACCGTTTCATTTTTTGCCTACGAAACGGTGCACCAACAAGGATTAAAGTGTCTTCTACTTGTCAAATTCGGTGCACCAGCGAAGAAAATCGGTGCACCGATTCGCATCAGATGAGAGAGAAAAATTTAACGCACCCGGACCCGAATTTTCTTTCCAATTTGGCATAAATCTATCTCTCTCCTCTCTCTCTCTCTATTCATCCTCCTCCTCTCTCTCTCGATTCATCCTCTCTCTCTCTCTATTCATCTCTCTCTGGATTCATCCTCCATTCTCAATGATCTAATTCCCCCCAAATCCTTTTCCAACAATTTACTTCACATCTTCTCACTCAATCTCGATCTATAATCGACATCAATGCTTCCTTTCACGACGATTCCACTTTCGTTCCCCTCGATTTTCCCGCTATCCGTTCTGAAATTAGGGGTTCTTGCCGAGGGTTTTTGCTTTTGGAGCTCGATGATAAATTCATCATCTGGAATCCTTCAACACTTGAATTCAGAGAAATCCCACATTATTATCGGAATCCCACATTATTATCGGAATCCCACATCATCTGGAATCTGCTTTTGGAGCTCGATGATAAATTCATCATCTGGGTTTGATTGATTCCATAGGGAAAAGGAAAGGGTCATCAAGGTTTCTTAAATATGTGTGGGAAACACAACTTTGTGGACTCGCAGAGTAGCTAATACAGAAAAGAAAGCTGAAGTAGCTAATACAGCATTAAGCCGTTTGATTGCTGGTGACTTCTTGGAATCTTTGGGTAAAGAATTAGGGCTTGAGGTTCCTCCTGATATGCATTACCCAACTCCAAAATCCAGGAATCCTGCTCCTGAAAAAGAAACTCCTGATGCAAATGCAAGAAATGATATTCTGAATGTTGGGAGTGACGGGGATACCTCCTTAAATCAAAGTTTGATACATTCCCTGGGTATCGTTCATGATGTTGGCTCCTCAAAAAGTGGCCCCATTTATGTAACTAGCAATAGTAAATGGCCTCAAAAAGTGGCTCATCAATTCTTGTTCCTAAATTCTCTAATTTTACAAATCTATGTATACGTGTGGACTCAGATTCAAAAGAAAATCCTGAAAGTTGAAACTAATAATCTGATGGAAGAAGAACAGTGGGGAGGGACGAGAGAGAGAACAGTGGGGAGGAAGAAGAAAAACAATGGCTAAAATATGAATTTCAATCCTAAATGATTTGGACAAAATAACAATTTAGCCCAACACAAGAATGTGTATTTCCAAAATGGTCCAATATTGAGGTAAAAGACCATTTTGTCCTTTGTGATTGGAGAATGAATGTATTAGAGTATAGGTAATTATAGGTTTATGTATAGGGGTATAAGTGTAATTGAGTGTGTTTGATTATTTAAGAATCATGATTATAATTGAATCAGGAAAAAAACGTAAACGAACGTGTTTATTTTGATTATAATCAAAACAGATTATAATCAAAACGGAAACGTTAGTGTGTGGAATTCTCTCATTTTGGTAATGAATTTAATGTGATTGAGAGAGGGAGGGGTGTAGTTTTTTCACTTTTAGAAAATCTGTAATTTTCAACAATTTTGTTTACCAAAAATATGTAATATTACATAATCAACGATCCATTGTTTTTTATTTGGATAAATTACGCTTTGGTATCCTATAGTTTGACCTGATTTCACTTTGGTACCTTAAAATTTAAAAAGTGACGTTTTGGTACCTTAAAGTTTTCGCTGTTAACACAAAATGGACCTTGTAGTTTACTTCCGTTAGTATTTAACAGAAAGTACTGACATTGCTCAATTTTAGCCATTGATTTTCACTGCATTTTAGCCATCAATTTAATATGATTTTAATTGATATCATAAAAACCTTTACAAAATGGGTTGGTTTGGGTTGGGCTGACGGGTTGGTTTGGATCTTAATCATTGATTTTTCTTGCATATGATTTTAGCTCTTGGTTTCTATTCTAAAGTTAAATACTCATTTTAGTTTTCAAATTATGAGTAAAATACATTTTAGTCTTAGAAAATTGTCTTTAGCTTTCAAATATAAGAAATTTCTTCATTTTTCTTTAATATTTCTTTCAACTGGGTCCTTAATTAAATACAAATATGTCAAAACTAGATTATGACCCGTGTGGGGACGAGGTTAATTTAGGAGTTTTTAGTTTATAATTTTTAGAAATTAGCATACTCGATAGTTTAAAATTTTAATTGTTATTTTTGAAATCTACATATTTTTATAAGCTTGTGGTAAAAATTTGAGAGTAAACAGAATTAAAAATTTCACTTGACTTCTTGTTCTGACACCGTGATACAACACTTTCGAGAAAGAAATAATAACATATAGATATAAAATTTTCAAAAATAAATTGCATATCTAGAATCTACTCATTACAACGAATCCAACGAAATACATTCTATCAATAATTATATTTCTAGAATTTTTTGGTTTTAAGGAATGTTTTGAAGATATTCAAATATTTCTAGGTGTTTTAGTAATTTTGACATCTTTTTCCTGCATTAAAATTAACTTTTATCCCCTAAAGTTGGTTAAAATATTACAAAATAGCCCTAAAAATTCTAAGTTTCATTAATTTTCTAACAGAATTAACGTTCAGAATACCAAAGTGTTAACGAAATATACTATAGGATACCAAAATGTCACTTTTTAAACTACAGGGTACTAAAGTAAAATATGATTAAATCACATGGTACAAAGTGTAATTTACTCATTAAATTCACAGACTTTTTTATCCATCGAATGTGGTGATGTTGCATGATATTTATAAGTCATAAAACAAGTCCTATATATAAGTATGTTCAACCACACTATAAAATTGACTGAAATACATAAAATTGATTTGAATGTTAGCTACTGTAAAAAATATTTTCTGAACCTCAAAAGATAAAGACATACTTCTAAAAATATTTATTTTGTTCAAAAGATTCATTCAATTTTGTTAAATTTTCACTAACAAAAAATAAAAAAAATTCTTTAATTTCATCTTGTATTGATATATTTGTCATTATAATCAAAATTCATAGAAAATTAACAAGCTTTACTATGTCATATTAAAAACCCCTATGAATAAGAAGAGGAAAGACCCGTAAAAACCCGTAATTAGAAGAGGAAAAAGAAATCAGTTGATAAATGAAAAGAAAAAAAAATCAGAAAATATTTTAGTGAATATTATCCATAACATCCTGTGTTTTTTTTTTGGCCATGAATAACCTCCTGTTTTTGAATAGTTCATAACTTCATATTGACTTTGTTTTGGTGCCGAAGTTCATATTGACTTGGAGTTGGAGGAAAACTCATCACAGTTCAATTGGGCTTCCTGACAAATTAAGCCCAAGTAAGCCTTAAGCTGAGCCCAACAAGCAACTGATTTAATCATTCTTTTTTTTTTGGCCAAACTGATTCAATCATTCTTTTTTTTTGGCCAAACTGATTCAATCATTCAATAGTTCTACCGAACCAAAATCTTTCAAGTATATGGACCAAAAAAACAAAAATCTTTCAAGTAGATACTTTGGGTTGAAATATAAAGAGTAAATAATTTTCGATTTCATGTGCCGCGTGACCTAAATTTCCAAATATTACAGCAAATGTATAAAGAGTATAAACAGCTACGAAAATGTCAATTAACTATTTTAATAATCTTATTCTAAAAATTGTATTTTCACTTTCATTCATGCTCATGATTTAAATAAAAAGGTAACTGGCTTTTTTTTGTGTATGAAAATTTAGGTGAGAGGATGACGCCCCAATTGAGGAACACTTACAATTATGCAATTGTCATGGACAGAAAGTAACCAAGAAAGCCAAACCTCATTGGGTAAGTAGCTTTTCTTTGAGAAGTTATCATTTTCTCAAGTTTTTTTTTTTAAAGGAATCATTTTCTCAAGTTTGACACTTATGATATGGTAACAAAAAAACGTCAAACTGCTAAATACCAATGATAACATAAATAAAAACTTATAAGTTATAACCTGTAACAAAAGAAAAAACTTACAACAGAAATGATGCTCTGTGAGGTAAAGTGGCATATAAAAAGTTTTTATTTTGTTTTTTTTTTTTTTGGTAAAAGACCTCTTGGTGCTCCTAAATTTTTATGTCCTCATCGTTTGTTTTGTGTCAGTTATGCCCATAACGTTTTACATTATTGTCAATTATACCTTAATCTCAATTATTTTTGGGCTAAAGTCTTATTTTGGTCTCTCAAGTTTGCTCAAAATTCCGTTTTGGCCCTCAAGTCTCCAGCAAACTTTTCGGTGAGATACACGGCAACTCCGATGACTAAGAAAACTCCTAATCCAAAGTTTTTTTTTACCTCTTGAGTTCAATAACAGCCTCCATTTTGCGAAAAAAATGAATGACAAGCCATCAAAAAATTACATAGTCGCCGAAAAATTTACACAATCGCCGAAAATCATATTTTCGATTATTTGTTCGCAAAATGCAGGCCGCCATTGAACTCAAAAGGTCAAAAAACCTTAGATTAGGAGTTTTCGTAGTCGCAGAGGCCGCCGTGTATCTCGCCGGAGACTTGCGGGACCAAAACGAAACTTTGAGCAAACTTGATGGACCAAAATAGGACTTTGGCCCAAAAAAATTGAGGTTATGATATAATTGACAACAATGTGAAACGTTGGGGGCATAACTGACACAAAACAAACGTTAGGGACATAACTGAAACTGACCCAAACGTTAGGGGCACCAACAGGTCTTTTGTTATATTTTTTTATTTTTTTTTTTTAAATTGAAGTAGCATCGTTTAAAACTCAAGTCTTTCTTTCTTAGATTATACGGGAGCATCTTGCTCATCCTTTTGAACGCAAAAATCATCTATTCCTGTCATTGGATTAAAGTTTAAACACTAAAATAGTAAAAAGAACACGTTGATTATGTATTTGACTAAAACGTAAAACCCCATGTGGTCCTTCACATATTCACTTTTTTTTCAATTTAGTCTCTTTTAAATTTTTTCTCTCAATTTGGCTCTTCTAAATTTGTTTGGTAATTAGTTTTAGTCGCTCTTTACTAAATTAATTACAGAAGAATATTATGTAACACCATTAATTGATAAAATGAAATATTAATTGTCACATAAATATTATTTTCGTTATTAAAGTTAGATATTATATATAATTTTTTATTTTAAATTCTATATAAAATTTATAATTAATTTTACATATTTATTTTTCCAATATGAAAATAAAATTTATTTATATGTTACTTAAAATACTATATCGTTAATTAACTATATTATGTCTTTAATTAATTATAAAATCTCATAAATTTAATTAAATAGTAGATAAAAGAAGTAACATTGATAACAAAATAATTTATAAAAAGACTAAATTAAGAAAAATAATGTATAAAAAATTATATTGAAAGAATACTAATATGTGGAGGTTCTTATGTATTATCTTAGGAAGCCTCAATCAAATCAATTTGTGGCATACCCACGATTAAATTCCTGGTTGTTTTCATACACCCGGAAATATTCCTTTCCTTTCATTTCTTCCTCTTTTGTAGGTCCATTTGTGGCATTCTCTTGGAAGTTCCATATAGGATTTCAAGCTTTCATTCCAACACATATATTTAGCACCTTCCAGAGTGTCTCCGACCATGAACTCATCTTTATAACATTTACACACACATTTCATTCCTCTTTCCGTAATTGAATACTTTAATGAATAAGGTAGACACACTTTGATCAATCTGTAAAGCAAAGAAAAGAGAAGCCTCCAAGTGAAGAATTATTAGAAGCTTAATAGAAAAATAATCACAAAAGTAGAAAAAAGCAGATACTTTAGCCTTTGATAAAGTAAACCCACTAACATGATCAATTGTACATTCATACCTTGCCTCCCTTGTTAATCCACAGCCTTCTTTCTCACTAAGTTTAGCATCCCCCTCCTCCTTAACCACCAAGGAATTCCTCCACATATTAAGAAACTTCAAACTACTACTTGGCATCTTCATCATCCTTCTTCCCTCACTCAAGTGAAGTTTCAGTTCTCTTCAAAGTTGACAATTTCATAAAAACTCAGAAATAGAGACAACAGAGGCATGGGAGCTGATTGGGGACCAGTGGTTGTGGCGGTGGTCTTGTTCATCGTGTTGTCGCCGGGGCTGCTCTTTCAGTTGCCGGCGAGGAATAGGGTGGTGGAGTTCGGGAATATGTACACCAGTGGGATTTCTATTCTGGTCCATGCCATTATATACTTCTGTGTACTCACCATCTTAACTATTGCTATAGGCATTCACATTCACGTTAATTGATCTCATCCTCCTTTGATCTCCCATCACTGTATTTCCATTTACCTTCTTTTTGTTTGTTGATTTTGATTTTACATTTCCTTCTTTCTTTCTCCCTTCCAAATTTCTGATGTTGTACCTATGCTTCTGACAGTATCTTCAAACCTCTTCCACAATGACTCTTTTAGTAGCTTAAGGCCTACGGTCCCCAAGAACTTTTAGTTCAAAGACTCTCTCTTGGGCTTTTTCCCACACGCAGGAAAGAAAAGATACGTTTGTAACTTGAGATGGTTTTGTGATATTAACAAGAAAATTGATCGAAATATTTTCGTTTCCTGGTTTCTGTAAGGTTTTAAGTTGGGGAGAAACAGACAGATAATGTTACAATTTATATCCTTAACATGTAATGCGTATGAATCTATACCTCTGGATTTGGGTGATTTCTGAGTTCAATTAGAATTGGAAACAATACAGTTAAAAGAGTGTCAAGACTCAATACCAAGTTGTGCCCTCGTGCTATACCTTTAACATGTTAAAAGAACCGAGTCACACTTCCCAATAGCTTTCAATTTGGCAAGGTATACATCTTTTCTTCTTTTCCTTTTGTAGTTTATCTTTCTCATTTGCCACCATACTCGGTATCCTCTTATTTTCTTTTCATATGAAGTATTTAGAAATTTCTAGCTTGGTGAGGACTGAGGAATAAGCTATTCAAGAACACTCCCCATTGAACAGACACAGGGCTATAAACTACATCAAATTAAGTTCCGAAAATTTGAATGGCTGTAAAAATTATATTCCTTGGCCTCTTGTTTCAAAACTGTCCAATGGTTCTTCCTTATTTCAATTACAATAATCCGATATTCTTTTGGTTTCCCCTGACTTATGTTTTCGTATCTTACCAATATAGCTACGCTGGCAATGTAATTTTATAGTTCAAGTGGAAGGTGAATTTCAGAGCCATCCGCATATACTGATTACGGTTGTTAAATAAAGCATAAAATGAGCCTGGAATCTTTCTTTGACTAGCAATGCTGGTAAATATCTATGAGATTCACAATACAAATAAGACAGATTTTATTACATAGAAATAAAGGTGGAGATGATTGGTCCCACACTACAACTAGTGAACGAGGGAACATCTGAAGTGATTCTCTCGTCCCTAAAACTTAGGGCCATTTGATTGAACAAGTAATATAATAAGCTTGAGTTAGTTCAAAGTTGGAAGGCAAGAAGGCAAAATAATAATAATAATAAAACTAATTACAGGAAGATTCAGATGATAGTATAAATACACGAAAAAAAATAGATCCGAGACTCCGAGTACTAATTAATTAACAAACCATGGCAAACAAGAAAAGCCTATTATTCTAATGAACTCTTTTCCAGAAATACAAGAAACAGAGGGCCACAAGCATGGGGTTTCTGTGTAATAACTAATAAGGTACCTTGGTCAACCGATGTTGATATGAACGTGAAGCGCCAAGAGAAGAACAGCATAGAGAGCGAAGAAGACGAGAGTGTGAATGAAAATAGCCTTGCCGTTGGTCTTCATGCCGCCGAACTCGAGCTGTTTGTTGTTTCCGGGAATGGCAAACAACAATCCCGGCTGAAGCAACACGAAAAGCACCACTCCGATCACCACCGGCGCCCAATCAGACATATCTCCGATATTCCTCTCAACTCAATTCAATCCTCAATTTCAAAATGCCGTAGAAATAGCAAGAAAAAAGGCTGGTGTTTAGGGTTTGTGACGATGGATGGATGAGGAATTGAAGATGAAGTGAAAGGCTTCAGTGAAGGGTCTCGAAATGTGACATTTGGGGAATTGGAACAATCTGGAAGCACGAGAAGGAGTGGGAGTATGCGTTATGCGTTATTAGTCGGTGACGGTTGTGTCTCTGGCTTGTCTCCTCTCTGCACCAAATTCTATGACTGAATTTCAATGAAGAGGAAACCTACTTTTGGTCTCTCATTTTTTACTTAGTCAACGATTTGGTCCCTCAATTATTGAAATAAACTACTCAATTTCTCATTTATCATAATCGTAAACTATTTAGTCCCTCCATTAAATTACTTGTGACGTGAACGTTAAATGTTTACATGGCACCCATTAAATGTCACTTTGGCATCTTAATCATCTAAACCAACCGAATTGGACCAATAAACACAATTAATTAACCTAAAATCGAGTCAAATCTGAATATTTGTCTTACACGTGAAACTTCATAAGACATGAACTTTTGAAGCATTTTCAAATCTCAAACTCTAAGTGGTCCCAAATAGTTAATTATGTGAGGGACTAACAAGTGTCATATATGCACTTAACGACCAGATCATCAATGTTAATAACAGAGATATGCTATAGGGACTAACAAGTGGACATTTGTAATTTTTGAGGGACCAAATAGCCTATTTAAAAAATGCAGGGATCAAATAGTTAAAATTTAAAAAAAAAAAAGGAAACAAATAATAGATTTCCTCTTCAAACATTGGACATTTGATGACCCACATAGACATATACCTGGATCCGAATATGAATCCGGATTTATGTTATTGGCGCGTAAATACAAAGTCACGCAATTGATTCACTTGCTCTGATTCATGCTTCTCGCAGCATAGACAGTTGGAATTTACATTTCTGTATCTTTATTAATACTTTTGACCAGCTATCCATGAAAGAGGAAGCACAAGGACACCTAGTTATTTTGATTTCTCTTTGGGAAAGAACTTCGTACGTTGGTCTTTTCTTCATCCCCAAATTTGTGTTACCATTAATGTACATAATTTGGACTTCATGCATTACTCTTTTAAGATCCTTCTGTTTCATCGCAGTGTATGTGTATAGTTAGCATCTTTGAAGGGAACAGCAATGAAATTAAATCAACTTCCCCTTTGGCCTTTGACTGCTTTAATTCATTCTATAGCCAATGTCATCATATTCACCACAACTAACCATTTTGGTGGGAAAGAGATCAATTGACTCGTTTTCAAAAAAGGAAAAGTTGAAAAGTGAAAACCATGCCTTTGTTTTGCTATCCAAAGAAAAGGGAGATAAAGATTAAAGAAGTTGGAGGGAATTAACTAACATGTTGGTGTGTGTATGTATATATATATATAGTTGTGTGAATGTGTGATTGATGAAGGTGTGAGTAATTTAGTAACAAGATGCAGGATTGGGGTGCTCCTCTTATAGGCGCCGTCCTGTTTGCGTTGTTGTCGCCGGGATTGATATTTCAGATTCCGGCGAAGAATCGGCTTTTGGAGCTCGTGAACATGAAAACCAGTGCTGCTTCTATTTTCGTACACACTTTTCTTTACACTCTCTTTCTCCTTCTCTCTTTAATTGTTTTTCATTTCCATCTTTATGTCTAGTAATTACCTCAGCTCTGTCAATTATATTATGTGATATATATGATGATGAATCCCTTTCTAGTTTCATATATTCTTGCAAGTACTCTAATCTTGTTTATGGACCGACCATCTCATTACATTTACGAGATTCCACATGGGAAAGCTAACTGGCACAAGATGTGAGAGAAACATTCACGTATGCAACAAGTGAGAGCTCACGGATCCGTGAACCCTCAAGATCGGTTTCCTACGTTTAATGCCCACATCAGTTTTTAATTTTATAAAAAAGTTTAATTTGTCTGTAAAACAATAATAAGGTTGGATTTTCAGCTCAAATCTCATAAGTCATAAACGTCAAACCTATTTTCAATTATATTTTTTATTTGAATGAAAATAAAAACTGATAACCTTGAAACAAGAATTGTAAATACAGGAGGTTGAGAAATTGAATAGGATTCTCAAAATGATTGAATTCAATGTACATAGATTTTTGTCTAACATTTTACTAGCCATTGCACTCTCTAAGCGCTGCTGCTTTTCCTTTTTTTCGCCAGACTCTCTAAGCGGTGCTATCAACAAGGATAGGATAGTAAAAAGCCTTTTTATATGAAATTGAAATTCTTATGATGGAATGAAAAATATAACTAGAGGAAAAAAGAAGAAGATATTTTCGTCGCAAGAATCAACAATGAGAAGAAAAAAAATATTTGATGTGACAAAATTAGCGACAAGGAAGGCGCGGGTGCCATCCCCAATTGGACGGAGGGTGACCCACATAGCATAATGTCGTCACACCTAAAATATCTTAAATCATAAGTAATGTTTCATAAAAGCTAATTAAGAGTCAAGGATTTCATGATTTATATAGGTTGTCACTTACATGGATTCACTCTCACAATTACTAAGAATTAATCCACTGATGAGTTGCTGTAAAATTACACAAAATGCCTACAACAATATATATGGTAATTAATGTGAGTGAAGTGATTTCTACAATTGAATCCCACTCAAGTCAACAAGTTACAACAACAACAAAACTAATCAATAAACAACGGTGAGGAACTAAAGCTGAACGATTGATCATACCATTTACGGGAAAAGCATACATTTTGTCTCTAAACTTTACACTTGCTCTCAATTTCGTCCCCAATCTTTTTTTACTGTCAATTTCGTCCCTAATCTTTCACATTTTCGTCAATTTTATCATTTGCTCTTACTTTAGCCAAGTATTAACGACAGAATCTACGTGGCTAACGATATATAATGTAAAATTGATAAAAAAATAAACTCAAATCCTAACTCAGATTGAAAAACAGGATGTCGTCTGTCGTTAAATTATTAAAAGAAGTTAGTCAAAGGATAAAATTGACGAAAATGTAAAAGATTGGGGACGAAATTGACAACAAAAAAAAATTGGGGACGAAATTGAGAACAAATATAAAGTTTGGGGACGAAATGAGTACTTTTACCTACCCGAAGAAATCAAGAAGATACGAGCGAGACTCAAAAAATTAAAATAGGTATGGTGGATATATATGATGATGATGATATATATCACGAACCCATATACATGTGGATGCCAATGGCCAACAAGAAGATGCAACTGAGACCAAAGTAAAGAACGGCATGGACCAAAATGGAGACACCACTGGTCTGGAAATTCCCGAACTCTACGATCTTGTTTCTGCCAGGAATCTGAACCAGCAGCCCTGGAGTCAACAGAATGAACAGCACCACCGACACGAACACTGGACCCCAATCCGCCATCTTTCTTCTTCTTCTTCTTTCTTTGATCTGATCTCTGTTATTGAGGAAGCAACTTATAATATAAAGGCTGTGAAAAGGAAGGGGGGGTTTATAATTGGATGACTTTTTCAGCAAGAGACAAGCGATTGATGAGTAGGAAAAAGGAAGGGACTGATGAAGTTACAGAATCAAGTTATTCTCATTCATTCCTCTTTTTTTTTTCGGCTTTTTAACAACTCACCCACACGCATGGCACCAAATCTAAAGGAAGCTTCATGTTCTTTGGATCTATCTCGGATTAATGTGTTTTTGTGTGTGTGTGTGTGTGTTCCTTAGTGACTATGAAATCACATTGGATTATATAGGTGGGTAACTATATATATATATATATATATAGTAACTAGCTAGGTGTTGAGTTAAAACGAAATATGGGGTTGAATTATATATAATTCAAGGAGTAAAGACGCTTTTTGATTACTTACAAAGTAAACATTCCTTCTTTAAAAAGCCCCAAATCCCACAGTTCAAGCAACCACCATGTTAAACATCAAACATCAAACTCCACCACCCAATGCCCAATGCCGCATCTCGACTTCTCACAAATGGATATATACCCCACTTGTCGCTATTTTAAATCGTTTTCCTGATCGTATATTCTTATGAAGGCATCAAAGATTTCTTTTTGTATAAGAAATGAAATGGAACCCAAAAAAAAAAAATACTCGAGAACAACCTTAATTGCTCTCCAAAACATCATAAAACAAGGATTTATCGGAGGCAAATAATTACCCAATGCAGCTGAAAATGATGCATATATGGCAAATAATTACCCAATGCAGATATAAATCACAAACAAGAAAGAGATTTAGAAGGTGAAGCGAGACCTTAACCTGGGCCTTTCTTGGGTTTAACTAACTGGGCTTCAGGCCTTTCTTCTTCGGCCCATGGGCTACAAGTCCTATAAGGACCAATTGCATCACGTTTTAAATTCATAAAAACCGTCGACAGCAGGATTCGAACCTGCGCGGGCGAAGCCCAACAGATTTCAAGTCTGTCTCCTTAACCGCTCGGACATATCGACGCAATTAATGTGATTGTTCAGGGACTTTTACTAAAACTGAATATGATAATTAGCATTGCAAATTGTAAGACATCTTATCTCCAACTTGACTCTTTCAAAATGATTCTTTTTTTTTCTTTTCTTGAATCTTGTCTTCATATTAACTTTGTCAATAATTAATCGGCGTGCTACGTAAAGCTGATTGGATTTATAAATTCAAATGTATAGTTGTCGTTCAAATTATGTGACGACATGCAACCATGTAATTTAAAGGTCAAAGTTCTATTTTAGTCCCTCATATTTGTTCAAAGATTCATTTTGGTCGCTTAAGTTTTTTTGGTTTCGTTTTAGTCCCTCATATTTGCTCAAAGTTCTGTTTTGACCCCTCAAGTTTCTAAAAAGTTGCACCATTACCTGACTCTTTTTCATCTACTTTTTGTCTTTTTTTGTTAAAAAAAAGGGAAAAAATTTAACTTTTATCTTTCTACAATTTTGTTCTTTTACAAACAAGAAGGACCTTGATGCAAAAGAGTCAAATTGTTGAGAGGTAGAAGTTAGTTTTTTTTTTCTTTTTTTTTTTACCAAAAAAAATGGATGAAAAGAGTCAGGGACTAACAGTAAAACTTTGAGCCGACATGAGGAACTAAAATGAATCAAAAAAACTTGAGGGACCAAAATAGAGCTTTGGCCTAATTTAAATTAAAGAAAATAGCTACAGTGCAACATATTTTCATTTTATAATATGCCATGTTTCGATAACAAGTATACATTATAATATTTTAATTGGACATATGACTCATGATGAACGAGTTTACGTTCAGATTGAAAAAAAAAATATTAAGAAACGCATTTTCGCGTTTATTTAATTTAAATTCAAGTCTGATCTACTTGTTTCTTGTCTCATATGTTGACCTAAATAAAAATATATTTAAAAGATACGAAATGTTAAATTTAAAGAATATTGAAAATAAAGTTTTCCTGATTCTTTTAATTTCAACTTACACAATATCAATAACACAAAAATACTCTAACTAAAGTAAAATATTTAAATTTTAAAAAATTCAACTAAGACAAAGTAAATGTTCCAACTTCCAAGCAAAAAAAAAGTAGACTGCGCCACGTACGGAAAAAAAAACATCATTCTTCACTTGTATTCCGATAAAGTATTCTTATTTTGAGGAAAGGCAGAGACGTGACGAATAGCTTAGGTAAGTATACAATTTGAGATCAGGCCAAAAAAAATATATATATACAATTTGAGAATTTTATAATGGTTAGGAAACATTAATTTACAATGTTCCAAAAAAATTAAATAAATAAATCTGCAGATCGTAGATAAGGTTGTAGGCGTGGCATTGTTAAATCATAAATGTGTAAATTGATAGAATAGATTTATATATCTTATATTATATAGTTCCACCTGGTCGTCTACATTTTAAAACTATAGTATAAAATTAATAATAAGAGGAAAATTATTATTTGATCCCTTCTTTTTTACTGAGTTAACAATTTAGTCCCTTATTTATTTTACATACATATTTGCGTGCCCGTTAGGACACGCAAAGCCTCTAGTATATATATATACACCACTTGCTTGGCAGTTGTCAAGCCTAATAGCCTATACTATTGCATTGGCGACTCTTCTTCACACCACACGTACGTAATTATCATATAACTGTTTCTCAAGATTTTGGCTTGATAATTAATATATAAATATACCTCGTTTTCATTTAAAAAATGAATTATGGTAAGTTGGTAACCCATCTGGATTAATTTAATCTTAAACATATTAGAAGTCTTTAACGTGAGCTAATACTCGCAATCTAGGAAGCATGAACACTTCATTTTTAAGGCGTGTTGTCGTATTAGACACGTGTCAGTGTCCGACACTCGTATGACACCGACACGACACATATCCATAAATTTTAGAATATAAATCAATTTTTTGTAACTTTAACATGATAGGCAAAAGAAAATAATAATAGATATGACATATATTATATAAAAATTGTAATTTTTAATTTTTTCNAATTTTTAATTTTTTCATTAAAAATTATGAATATTTAATTATTTATATATATAAATATATGCCGTGTCGTGTCGCGTAATTTTGAGGGTTTGACGTGTCGCTGTGTCCGTGTCCGTGTCGTGTCCCGTGTCCGTGTCAGTGTCCATGCTTCATAGCGCGCAATCCTTCTAAATAACGTGTTTTTACTTTTTATTTTGTAGTTGAAATTAAACTTGAAAACTACAAAATCCAAAACCAGAAATAGCATGAACTTCTCGTGCTTGTTGTCATGCTTTGTCTCTCGCCACGTCATAGTCAAATCGAACTTGAAGAATTATTGGATAGTTGGATAAGGGGTGCAGCATATATATTTGCCTCTAAATTCGGGAAAGAGTCACGTATTGAAATAGAATACTGACCCCAAAATGAGCTTACTTGTCCTATTCATGGTTTTCTGATGAGAGTTGTTATTATGTGCAGAACGAAGAGACGCACACAGAAACACACACATATATATATGTGAATAAGAGGATATATGCTCCTGCTTAGAAGTATTTTATAGTATATTTAAAAAAAGGGGGGAATATAGAGATAATCCTTTATGAACAAATAAATCAACTTAATGTATAAAATTCATATGTGTATGGAACATATTTACCGCCTTTCATAATTATATATATGTTTTATTAAGAATATGATTCAAAGCCAATTAAATTTTATGATACGAGCAACTGTATTTCTTGTTTTTTTCTTCAATTAATCAAAAGGGCTTTATAATACGGATCATTTTAATGTGAGTTCCATTTTTGTTATTAAATCGTATTAAAATGTGTGATGAATATATAATATTTTTATCTGTTGAATTTTGAAATTTAAATATACGTTTATGGAGGGATTTTTTTTTGGTGAGTAAGGGCATAAAAGGCCAGGAAAAAAAAAACAA
>QANZ01034502.1:1905-15454 GCA_003254925.1 Chamaecrista fasciculata
CTCTCGTTCCAGCATCTAGTGCATGCATCCCTATGCACCGAGGTCATGCTGATCTTAGTTCATTTTCGCTCCCACGAAAACAATCGATCAGGGACAGATTTAGATTAATTATCTTATAATTAATCATGGACGTTATCAGAGTAAACATGCTAATAATATGATAACCATTAATTTATCTCCATAAATTAATTAATATGTTCAAAACATATTTACAAAATGATTGGCCCTAGGGCACAATCTCCAACAGTCGATGGGGAGTCATTGAAGGATATAATAGACCAAGATTGCTTGATCCATTAAGATACGCCCGCTAGGAGGACTCAGAATAAATTCGGAGTCGATGATTCAATGGAGTAGTTTGACGACGATGGTGTTGGGAATCCTAGGCGCCAAACGCAGCGGAAGCAAAAATAAAACTTAAAATAAAGCGCCTAGTCTTAGAATTCCCGATCGGATTCGCTAGTAGAATTTAAAACTTTTAGATAGTGGTATACCTCACGAGTTTCAATCGGTTGTACAAGGCGTGTCCAAGAAGTCCACTCTCAGCGTTCTCCCTCGGCCGGTGATCCACACGAATAGTTTCTTGGGCACCAAGGTGCTAGCCTTCCGTTATTTTCTCCAAAAGAACCAGGGACCAATTTACAGTGTTTGAATTCAGGAACTCCTTCTTGAATCCAACAACAAAAGTGGCGCACAGAAGAAACCCCCCACAAGAACTCCTTCTTGCCTTTTCTTCTCTCACAAAAGCCCTAATTTAATGGTGGAATTCGAATTTTCCTAACACCTTAGGCAAAAATCGATTTTCCTCTCTCTAAGTCTATAGTCGATTTTTCTCTCTCTCTACAAGGAGAAGACAAAATCACAATGTGAGCTAGGGTTAGGCAAGTCGACTTGCCCCTATAAATAAGCATAATTTTTGGTGATTTTAAAATTCCTAAAATCATGATATTCTGATAATATAATTATTTTAGGACTTGAATTTACAATTAAAATATTACCTTAATATTTCAATTTAAATTCAAAATGCAATCTTTGAGAATCAAATGGAAGATCAAATCTTCCCATGGGACCCACAGAGCTATGCGCCTATCTCCCTCAATTTTATCTTGGAATTTAATAAATCAAAAAACTTCCTAACTCTTAGGAATTCATGATTCTTCAAAGATACTGGGAGGAGATCTCACCAAATCTATTTGAATCAAATCTTTTGATATCTCCATCAAATCTTTTGAATTCAAATTATTATCTAAATTAATAAAACAATTTTATTAATCCAAATATGACACATGAGGCGCCACCCTCATTTTAATATTGAGGAATTTTATAATTCAATAATTTACTAACTTTTAGGAAACTTATCTGAATTATTTTTCCCTAATATTTTATTTAAAATAATTAATCCCTATTAATCATTTTAACAATTATTATATTTAAACTTGTCACACAAATTTAAATATTCCACAACTGTAGATTAAGTAAGACAAGACTTAAAGTCCCAGACATTCTGCTGTGTCTTAAATTGTGCCACCGGAGTGACCCACGAATTAACCCTAATTCGTGTCCCTATTTAAACGGTGTCCTGATCCTGCTCATGTGTGACCCAGCAGGCCCCACGTGAAGTTGGCAGCAAGTCATCTCCATGACCTACAAGTCGTAAGCGGACTCTAGAAAGCCATCACGACTACCCAAAACACGTGAGTTATCGTTTTTTACCAAAAACCGACTTAAGCTTAGTACCACCTTGTCAGAGACCCTATTGAACTACGATATCTTGGTCATGGATTAGGCATAGGAAAGTCATCCATAATCCAAACCACAACTTTCTCGATTTCCTGAGTAAGTCCCAATTTCCTAAGTGGCCACTCCTTTCTTGGACAGACTCATCAAGGGCGCCAGTTAGATATCTCTCATCTAATGAGGGACAAAATCCGATCTTGGTCAATCCACAATCCTCAGCACGACAATCAATCAAACCCGTACTTAGCCCTTATGGCTACCCTGTCACAGGCAACGTTAGACTAAGCCAAAGTTTGACAACTGCAACGCCGAAATAATGATGACCTCAGGTCTAAGGCATCGCTACAGGTGTACAGGAGAAGCAAGCTGATGACTAAACCCATGCAGGACTCTCCGGGTCAGTCCAGCAACTCGTAACCCCTTACGCAATTGCACCATGACTCTCGTCCCAGCATCTAGTGCATGCATCTCTATGCACCGAGGTCATGCTGGTCTTAGTTCATTTTCGTTCCCACGAAAACAATCGATCAGGGACAGATTTAGATTAATTATATCATAATTAATCACGGACGCTATCATAGTAAACATGCTAATTATGATAACACATTAATTTATCTCCATAAATTAATCCAAATGTTCATAACATTTCACATAAAATGATTGGCCCTAGGGCACAATCTCCAACAGACTCCCACTTGCACTAGGGTACAATCATTAATCTAGTTCTTCCTACTCTAGGTTCACTGATCAATGTGTCTAATCCCCATCGACGATACATGTCTCTCATGTATGACCCTTGCAAGAGGCTCTGTCAAAGGATCAACAACGTTGTCCTCGCCTTCTACTTTACATATCTTCACATTACCTTTGACAATCATCTCTCTGACAAGGTGAAAACGTCTGAGTATATGTTTGGTCCTCTGGTGGGACCGTGGCTCCTTGGCTTGTGCAATAACACCACTATTGTCGCAATACAGGGTAGCGGGATCAGAAATGGTCGGAACCACACCAAGCTCTAAGATGAACTTTCTAATCCACACAGCCTCCTTTGCCGCATCCGATGCTGCAATATACTCGGACTCCGTTGTAGAATCGGCAATCGTGCTCTGCTTGGAACTCTTCCAACTCACGCTGACACCGTTCAGGAGAAACACATATCCTGACTGCGATTTAAAGTCATCTTGGTCGGTTTGGAAACTAGCGTCTGTGTAACCCCTTACACATAGTCCTCATCAGTTCCACCGTACACCAAGAACTCATCCTTAGTCCTTCTCAAGTACTTAAGGATATTCTTGACAGCGATCCAATGATCCTCACCAGGGTCTTGTTGGAATAGACTCGTCATGCTTAGGGCAAACGACACATCGGGTCGAGTACATAACATGGCATACATGATGGATCCTATGGCCGAGGCATAGGGAATTCCACTCATGCGCCCTCACTCAACAAGTGTCTTGGGACACTGTTTCTTGCTTAGGGTCAGCCCATGATTCATCGATATGAATCCCTTCTTGGAATCCTGCATATTGAACCTCTTCAATACCTTATCCAAGTATGTACTCTGACTCAATCCGAGAAGCCTCCGAGATCTATCTCTATAGATCTTAATGCCTAGAATGTAGGCAGCTTCTCCTAACTCCTTCATTGAGAAAGATTTTCCCAACCAAGATTTTATAATCTCTAAGGTTGGAATATCGTTTCCAACGAGTAATATGTCATCGACATATAGTACCAAGAACAAAATTGTGCTCCCACTAACCTTCTTGTAAACACAAGGTTCGTCAGGGTTTTTTAAGAAGCCAAACTCTTTGACTACTTCATCAAAACGATGATTCCAACTCCTGGATGCTTGCTTCAATCCATAAATGGATCTCTGAAGCTTGCATACCATGTCTGGTTCCTTTCGTTAAGGAATGCTGTTTTGACATCCATTTGCCATATTTCATAGTCATAATATGCAGCTATGGCAAGGAGGATCCTAATGGATTTGGCCATTGCAACAGGCGAAAACATTTTGTAATAGTCAATACCATGACGTTGCGTAAATCCCTTCGCAACCAGCCTCGTCTTGAAGACGTTAACATTGCCATCCATGTCTGTTTTCTCCTTGAAAACCCACTTGCACCCTACGGGATTTACCCCTTCAGGTGGAGCGACCAAGGTCAATACCTTGTTGTCGTACATAGATTGCATTTCAGCCTTCATGGCTTCAACCCATTTTTCAGAGTTGGGATCTACGATGGCCTCTTGATAGGTGGTGGGTTCACCACACTCTGTGAGCAACACATCCTTGTTTTCAGTCATGAGAAATCCATAATATCTCTCTGGCTGGAAACCTGTCCTATCAGACCTTCGTGGTCCTTGTGTCAGTGGAGGAGCTACCACAACGTCTTGTGATCCTTCTCCAGTTTCCGTCTGCGCCTCTGATGTGTCTTGTGGAACTTGAACTTCTTCAAGCTCTATCTTACTCCCACTGTTTCTTTTGGAAACTAGGTCCTTCTCTAAGAAGAATCCACTCCTGACTACAAACACTTTGTTGTCAGTTGGGCAGTACACATAATACCCCCTCGTTTCCTTAGGGTATCCCACAAATAGACACTTGAGGGATTTGGGAGACAGTTTATCGTTAGCTTGTTGCTTAATGTAAACCTCACATCCCCAAACCTTGAGGTAAGACAAAATGGGACTCTTCCCACTCCATATCTCATATGGTGTCTTCTCAACAGCCTTGGACGGAACACTGTGAAGTGTGAACGCGGCAGCTTCTAGAGCGTACCCCCAAAAGGATGGCGGAAGATCAGTTTGACTCATCATAGATCGAACCATATCTAATAGAGTTCGATTCCTCCTCTCAGACACACCATTCCACTGTGGTGTTCCAGGAGGAGTAAGTTGTGAGACTATCCCACAACTACTAAGATGATCAATGAATTCTTGACTCAAATACTCCCCTCCTCGATCAGATCGAAGGATCTTGATTTTCGTATCAAGCAGGTTCTCAACTTCATTTTGAAATCTTGAACATTTCAAAAGACTCTGACTTATGCTTCATCAGGTAGACATACCCATATCTACTGAAGTCGTCAGTGAACGTAATGAAGTAGGAGTAACCACCTCTAGCATGAATACTCATGGGTCTACATACATCACTATGTATGATCCCCAACAAGTCAGATGCCCTCTCACTGTGGCCAGTAAAGGGCACCTTTGTCATCTTACCAACTAGACAAGATTCGCAAGCATCAGATGATTCAAAATCAAATGAACTTAGAAGTCCATCTCTGTGGAGCTTCTCTAGGCGTTTCTCGTTTATATGGCCTAAACGACAATGCCAAAGGTATGTAGGATTAGACTCGTTAGTCTTAATCCTTTTCGTATCGATGTTATAGATTCCGTTATTATGTCTTTGTTCCAATTTTAAGATATAGTGGTTATCATTCAAATCTCCATAAGCATATAACACATCATCCTTATAAATTGAACATCTACCATTTCCATTCATGCAAATAAATCCTTCCTTATCCAAATAAGAAAGCGATATAATGTTAGAACTAAGAGATGGTACATAATAACAATTGTTTAACAATAAAACAAGCCCAGTGGGCAAAACCAACTCGTATGTTCCTACAGCAACAGCAGCAACCCTTGCTCCATTGCCTATCTCAACCCCTGCACATTAGTACATATGTGAGAACCACAAGCAGTATCCAATACCCAAGTGGTAGGAGTAGATAAGTGAACGCCTATAACAAAGATACCTGAAGTAGAGGCTTCGCTCTTCTTCTTCCTCAGAACTTCCATGTACAGCTTACAGTTTCTCTTCCAGTGTCCTGGCTTCTGGCAGAAGAAACAAACTGTCTCCTTATTGGGCTTTGCCTTCTTGGCAGACGGCGGGTTAGGCTTAGCCGCAGGCTTGGTCCCACCAACCTCGGCATCTCCTTTCCTCTTTCCTTTGCTCTTACCCTTTCCCTTGTTCTGAACTAGTAAGACAATGCTAGGCGCCTTCTTAATAGATGCCTCAGTAGTCTTTTGTTGGGAAATCACGGGCACGCCAACGCAGCGGAAACAGGTATAAATTAAAATTTTAAACGCAAAACATAATAAAACCAGGCGCACATGTGATTTCTTTCCCAAGGATCCGCTATATGGATCTGTATCAGTAAAAGGACCAGAGATTTACCCAAACCAATTGGCGACTTTTGTGTCTACGATGCTGAGGAGTCCACTCCGAGTGTTATCCCTCCACCGGTGATCCACACGAACAGTTTTGGAGATGCCTAGGTGCTAGCCTCCTTCACTTCTCCAAGTGAACCAAGGACCTTATCTACGGTGTTCTTGAATTCAAGAACAATTCATGAACTCCCAAGAACAGATAGCACCTATGACCAAGAATCAAATTCTTGATCTCACACAACCTTGTCACAAACCCTAAAACTCCTTTTTGGTTTGCGCCACTTTCTCTCTCTAGAAAAACTAGGGTTGTGTTTTCTCTCTCTCTTCACCAAGACTCAAAAACGATTTTTGCTCATGGATCAGCCCATTGGGCTTGCATATACCTGAAATAGACCTTGGAGACATGAACATTAGTTCACTTTTCAAGGAAGAGGATGAAGATCTCGTACCTTCCGAAGTAAAAGAGAAACCAGCACTTAGAGAAAATATTTCCAAGCACAAGGCTGTGTGGCAGCCTGTGCGCAAGACTAACCCAACTATAGCCCCATGCTATAGTGTTTCTAATTTTGCAGACACAGAGATAAGAGCAACAAAAAGGCCAAGAACCTCACTCTCCATGTGTTCGTGCAAGAACCTAGGCATAAGTGCTGAATGCCTAAGTAATGAAGAATGGCTCCATAATGTAGATGTCGTGTGCAAGAACACAACCGAAAGGATTCATTTGGACTTCATAGGCATAGACAAGGTGCTCGATCCAAACCAAAAAGAAATAACAATCAAAGACATGGATCAGCCCATTGGATCATTCGTTGATGATGCAGGTATCACGAAAAAAGGTACGCTCGCAAACAAACATGCACTTTATCATCTTGTCATGCGAGATTACTACTATAGGACTAAATTTCATAAGACACGTAGGTTTAGGATAAATAAGAAAACTAGGTATTGACCACGCATAAAACTTAAAAACCTTAAAAATAGGAAGGTGGTGCGAAACCCTATCTGAGCCACACTCTTCAGTGACGAGGATGGCAACCGATGTGAACAAAGGATCTCTGCCGAGCGAAGAATAGGTGGATACCTCGTGAAGATCCGCCACGAAACCTTCAGGCCACCCAGAAGATGTTAAACGATGCCTTTTTCCCACTTACACGGTTTCCGCGTAAGTGTGGGGGAAGAAGAGGGTTATCCCAACCCT
Source organism: Chamaecrista fasciculata (assembly GCA_003254925.1). Taxonomy (NCBI): domain Eukaryota; kingdom Viridiplantae; phylum Streptophyta; class Magnoliopsida; order Fabales; family Fabaceae; genus Chamaecrista; species Chamaecrista fasciculata. Next base: position 9,014 of record QANZ01034502.1, read on the forward strand.
AATTCGTAGTTAAGGACTCTAGAATTTGTATTAGACAAATTCTAGCATTTTCATTCTTAATATTCATATTTTTAAGTTTTAAAATTTTTAGTTAGAGTCTGGCAGACAAAAATAAAATTTTTTAATTTTTGTTTTTGTGCTGGCACCTGCGCCGGCAGCGCACCTGGCGGCCCAACGTCAAATTATTTGAGGAGTTTATGTTGGAAAATCATAGGGTCGGCGTAGCGGAAAAACACGATAAATTAAAAATTTTGGCTTCCCTATGATTCCTTCCAGGATCCACTATCTACATTTATATTAGTTAAAGAAAGAGATTTACCAAATTTCATTCGGTGCGTGTGAACTTGCGAATTGAGAAGTCCACTCCAAGTGTCCTTCCTCTGCCGGTAATCCACACGAGCAGTTTGGCAGATGCCCAGGTGCTAGCCTCCTTCACTTCTTCCCAAGTGAAAACGAGAACTTTATCTACGAGTCTTGAATGTTCAAGAACAGTTCTTGAACACTCAAGAACAAACGGTAAGACTTGAGAACACTTCTTGAATCTTCAAAACAAAAGTGGGAAATTCAGGAACCGTTTCTTGAATTCCCAAGAGTGGCGCAAAAACAAACACACAAAACTAAGTGTTTTAGGGTTTGGGTCGAAATTCTCTCTCTAAGAGAAGAACTTGACTTTCTCTCTCTAAAACTAGGTAGGCGACTTTCTTCTCTCTCTAGAGAATGAACTGAGCGATTTTGTCTCACAAAATTATGCCTTAGGCGACTTGCTCCCTATATGTGTGCTTATATAGCTTCTCATTCCTAGAGTTTGGGTTTCACTAAACCATTTAGTGAATCCCACAAATCTTGGATAAGGATTCCCAATATCTTTGATTTATAATATTACACTAATATTATAATTCAAAAACCTAAGGGCAAATCGAAATCTTGGCCTACAAGATCAAATCTTGAAACCAAATCTTGATTCCTCAAATCCTATTGGTTGGAATGAATCATGAGGATTTAAATTTATAATTAAAATATTACCTTAATAATTTTAATTAAAATCGATTTGCACATATATTATAATTCAAAATGCAAGATCAAATCTTGCACCCCAAGCCATGATATATGCGCCATCCTCAAAAGGGAATTCCATAACAACCCAAACTCTTTAGGTAGTTATATACTACTTGTTATCTTTTAAGATTATTGAATTAAAATATTACTTTAATATCTTCAATTCAAATCCTGAATCTTTTCAAAAAGATAATAATTCAAATTCATTATTGAATTAAAATATTACCCTAATATCTTTAATTCAAATTTGAATCTTGAATTCAAATTCCCTTAATAATATTGAATTAAAATATTACCCTAATATCTTTAATTCAAACTTGAATCTTGAAATCAAAACCATATCTTGAATTCAAATTCAAATCTTGTTATCTTTATTTAATTAACAAAACATTTTCATTAATTAAATAAGACCAAAAGAGGCGCCACCCCCATTTTCTTGTTATCCCAAATATTAGTGAATTTAATAAATCAATAATCTCCTAACTTTTAGGAAATCTTTTTAATTTATTATTTCCTAATATTTTAAACAAGAATTTAATTGTAAACTATTTAACAATTAATATATTTAAATTTGTCCAACAAATTTAAATGTCACAAACGTAGATATTTATCTAAGACAAGATTTCATGTCCTAAGACATTCAACTATGTCTTAAATTGTGTCACCGAAGTGACTCACGAATTAACCCTAATTCGTGTCCCAAAACAGCATCTTGACCCTGCTCATGTGCGACCCAGCAGGCCTCACGTGAAGTTGGCAGCAAGTCATCTTTACGACTCACAAGTCGAGAGCGGACTCTAAAAAGCCATCACGACTACCCAAAACACGCGAGTTATCGCTTTAACGTGAACGACTTAACCTAAGTACCACCTTGTCATAATCCCTATTGTCACACGATATTTTGGTCCTGGATTAGGCACGGGATTGTCATCCATAATCCAAACAACAACTTTCTCGATTCCCCGAGTTAGTCCCATTTCCTTGTGTGGCCACACATTCCTTGGACAGACTCATCGAGGGGCCCAGTTAAATATCTCTCATCTTAATGAGGGACGAAATCCCATCTTGGTCAACCACATTCCTCAGCACAGCAATCAACCAAACCCGTACCTAGCCCTTATGGCTACCCTGTTTCGGGCAACGTTAGACTAGGCCAAAGTTCGACAATTACAACGCCGGAATAGTCAAGACCTCAGGTCTAAGGCTATCGTGACAGGTGTACAGGAGAGGCTAGCTAATGACTAAACCCATGCAGGACTCTCCGGGTCGGTCCAGCAACTTTTAACCCCCTTTACTTATTGCACCATGACTCTCATAAAACATCTAGTGCATGTATCTCTATACACCGAGGTCATGCTGGTCTTAGTTCATTTCAAGTTCCCACTCGAATGAGCGACCAGGGATAGTTTAGACTAATTATCTCATAATTAATCAGGGATTGTTATCATAGTAAACAAGCTAATAATATGATAACGACTCAATTTATCATCCATAAATTAGCCAATCAGTATGTTCTCACATATCAAATGATTGGCCCTAGGGCACAATCTCCAACAGTTTAATAGTGATTAAAATCTATCAAATCTGATTTAAATTTAGATTTTAAATCATGAAGATTTGACGTACAGAGTCTGTCTCTCTCACGATTAATGAAGTAGCTCTTTAGGGTTTGCTAAAGTGTGGTTTACAATAACTTGTTTGCATAATTAGGATCGTCATTGATATATATACATATGTTTGTTTATTGTTCCGATGTGACAATAATATATTGTCCTGAAGAGCTTTGGCAAATAGCTCATGTCCAGTCATGGATGAGTTACCTATCCTAATCTTGTACCCTCTCTATTGTTTGATTGATTGTGTTTATAGTTTAAATACATGTTCTAACGTAGAAAAGTAAAAGCATATTCATTATCTAATCTTTATCATGAACGAACTATGATAGTCCATCTCTAGGGTTTTCTCTCGAGTATTGTTTTGACTCTTAAAAATCTTATTAAATCGTGACAACCCTCAAGAATAGATGTTATAGTCTTCGTCACAATTCTTCTTACCTCATCACATTGAGTTCCGCGAGAGTTTGACCTTGGGTACGCATCTATACTATATTTTATAAAATATATTTTATATACTTGCGAGGCTCGAGTATAAATTAAACTTGATTTTCATTTTGCAACGCGCTGGACACCTTACGACGGGTGTCCGGTCAACGATCTATAAATATCATGCAGCAGTGTTATCTCTTTCAAAAACCACACTCAAAACTACGTCGCTGACCATTTAAGCCGACTGCCCCCGGATGTGGGAGGATTAGATGAACCAAATTTAGTTATAGATTCTTTCCCTGATGCATTACTGTGTGCTATATCAACAATGGAACCTTGGTATGAGCACATAGCTAACTATCTTGACGCAGGAGTAATCCCCTCCTGCCTCAGTTATTCGCAAGCACTTAAGCTGAAAAGAGAAGCACGATACTACATTTGGGATAACCCCTATCTTTGGAGAGTGGGCTCTGACCAAGTAGTACGGCAATGCATACCCGATACGGAAGTTGCATCCGTGCTCAACGCTTGCAAAACTTTAGCATGTGGCGGACAGTGTAGTGCTAAGAAAACTGCGAGAAAGGTCTTAAAACCAGGCTTTTATTGGCCTACTCTCTTCAGAGACGCCTATGTCTTCTGCAAAGCTTGTGACCGCTGCCAACGATTTAGCACCATTTGAAAAAGGAACGAGATGCCTCAACAGCCAATACGTTTGGGGAATAGTCTTCATAGGACCATTTCTGCCGTCTGCCGATTTCTCGGACATACTTGTAGCCGTAGATTACTTGTCTAAATAGGTGGAAGTCATTCAGACTAAGCTAAATGATGCTAGAATTGTCTCAAAATTTCTCAAAACCAATATCTTTTGTAGGTTTGGGACCCCTCGGGCCATAGTTAGTGATCATGGCACCCACTTTTGCAACAGGATACTAGGTAACCTTCTTGCCAAAATGGGAGTCACTCATAAGGTCTCCACTGCCTATCACCCGCAAAAAAAGGGTAGGCAGAGTTTTCAAATAGAGAGGTTAAGAGGATATTAGAACGGATAGTTAAGCCAGATAGAAGTGATTGGAGTAGTCGCTTGGAAGACGCTCTTTGGACCTATAGAATAGCCTACAAGACACCGATAGGAATGTCCCCCTATCGATTCGTCTTTGGCAAGGCCTTCCACATCCCTGCTATACTGGAGCATCGATCATATTGGGCTATCAAGAAGTGCAACATGGACTACAAAGCATCAGGAGAAGCGTGAAAGTTACAACTCTAGGAATTAGAAGAACTCAGGCTTGAAGCCTATGAAAACTCTAGGTTTTGGTTAGTGTTATACCTCATGAGTTTCAATCTGATGGTTGAACAAGGCGAGTTCCAAGGAGCCCACTCCCAGCGTTCTCCCTCTGCCAGTAATCCCCACGAATAGTTTCTTTGAACACCGAGGTGCTAGCCTTCAGTTCTTTTCTCCAAAAGAACCAGGGACCAATCTACAGACCTCTGACATCAAGAACTCTTCTTAAAATAGCAATTGAGGTGGCGCTTAGAAGAATCCTCCCACAAGAACTCCTTATTGCCTATTCTTCTCTCACAAACCCTAATTATAGAGCTTGGTCGAATTTCCCTAACTCTTAGAGAAAGTCGACTTTCTCTCTTGGGTGCAAAGGAATATTTTCTCTCTCTAACTCTTAGGAAGAAAATCAAATTAGGGTTGCAAAATTTCTTGTCATGCATTATGGTGCAAGTCGACTTGCCCATATATATATAGTCAAAATTTGGTGATTTAATTATTCCTAAAATAAAGATATTCTGATAATATAATTATTTTAAGACTTGAATTTATAATTAAAATATTACCTTAATATTTCAATTTAAATTCAAATTGCAATCTTGGAGAATCAAATGAGAGATCAAATCTCTCATTGGGACCCACCTTCATGCGCCATCTCCCTCTCCCCTTTTCCTTGGAATTTTATAAATCAAAAACTTTCCTTATTTTTGATTTACCAAAGATTCTGAGATGAGATCTTCACCAAATCTTTTGAATTCAAATCTTTTGATATCTCCATCAAATCTTTTGAATTCAAACTTATTATTTGAATTAATAAAACTATTTTATTTATCCAAATAATCCTCATAGAGGCGCCACCCTCATTTATTTATTAGGAATTTTATAATTCAATAATTTCCTAACTCTTAGGAACATTATCTGAATTATTTTCCTAATATTTTAATTGTAGATAATTAATCCCATTAATTATATAAACAATTATTATATTTAAATTTGTCCCACAAATCTAAACATGACATCTGTAGATCAATTAAGACAAGACATAATGTCCCAGACATTTCCTCTGTGTCTTAAATCGTGTCACCTGGGTGACCCACGAATTAACTCTAATTCGTGTCCCTTTCAATTGGCGTTCTGTTCCTGCTCGTGTGTGACCCAGCAGGCCCCACGTGAAGTTGGCAGCAGGTCATCCCCATGGCCTACAAGTCGTGAGGGGACTCTAGCAAGCCATCACAACTACCTAAAACACGTGAGTTATCGTTTTTACTAAAACGACTTAACCTCAGTACCTCCGTGTCAGAGATCCGATTGTCCTACGATATCTTGGTCATGGATTAGGCACAGGAAAGTCATCCATAATCCAAACTACAACTTTCTCGATTCCCTGAGTAAGTCCCAATTCTTGAGTGGCCACTCCTTTTCCTGGACAGACTCGTCGAGGGCGCCAGTTAGATATCTCTCATCTAATGAGGGACAAAATCCCATTTTGGCCAATCCACATTCCACAGCAATGCAATCAACCAGACCCGTACTTAGCCCTTATGGCTACCCTGTTACAGGCAGCGTTAGACTAAGCCAAAGTCTGACAACTGCAACGCCGGAATAATGATGACCTCAGGTCTAAGGCATCGCTACAGGCGTACAAGGAGAGGCAAGCTGATGACTAAACCCATGCAGGACTCTCCAGGTCAGTCCAGCAACTCGTAACCACCTTACGTAATTGCACCATGACTCTCGTCCCAGCATCTAGTGAATGCATCTCATGCACTGAGGTCATGCTGGTCTTAGTTCATTTTCGTTCCCGCGAAAACAATCGACCAGGGACAAATTTAGATTAATTATCTCATAATTAATCATGGATGTTATCCTAGTAAACATGCTAATAACATGATAACACATTAATTTATCTTCCATAAATTAATAATATGTTCACAACATATTTACATAAAACGATTGGTCCTAGGGCACAATCTCCAACAGACTCCCACTTGTACTAGGGTACAATCATTATTCTAGATCTTCCTACTCTAGGTTCACTGATCAATGTGTCTAATCCCCATC